>PVJA010033918.1:0-22940 GCA_004027025.1 Myocastor coypus | reverse complement strand
AATAAATAAATAAATAAACAAACAAAAAGCCCAGCTGTGGCTGGACCTGGTGACACACATCTGTCATCTCAGCACCCACTCAGGAGCTGCACCGGGAGGATTTCTGTGAGGCTGAGACCAGCCTGGGCTTCAAAGTGAGCTCAAGGCCATCCTGAACTGCATAGTGAAACCCTGTCTCAAAAAGAAAAAAAAAAAAAAAAAAAAAAAGAAGCAGCAGCAAGTAAAGAAGGAACAAAGACTTTCTACACAGTGCCATAGGACAATGCCCTGTGAGTCCAACATTGCCCATAGATAAATTCTAGATAATTTTTACAAGTATCTCTTAATATCGTGATTCTTTTTTTTTGCAGAACCAAGGACTGAACTCACGTTCTTGTACTTACCAGACAAGTGCTTATTCTAATGAGCTATATCCCCAGCCCTCTATTGTGATTCTGATAAAACAAAATTGATCATTTCTTCTGCTTTATTTTTTTTATTTTTTTAAATTATTTTATTTTATTCTTGTTTCAGAACTTTTTGTTTATTTGTTTTTATGGCCAGCTCAGCCTGCCCTGAGGGCAGGGCTGACACAGCATGTGGTGCCGGGGATCGAACCGCGGTCCCTGCAGCCACCTGCAGGTGCTTTAGACCACTGAGCCATCCTGCCGGGCCCCTCTTCTGCTTTAAAGTGAACAATGATTTGTATATTGTAGACTTCAGTTTAGAAAATACAACCCGGTATAAAAAGTTTGAAATATGCAATCTGAGAATACTGAGATTTAAACAGTTGCTTAATTTTAGAAAATCTGGTTCCAAGCAATAAACTTTGTGTGTATTTATTAATAACCTCTTTCCAGACTGAGTTGGAACATCCTATTTCCTAAGATTCACATTAATTGGGGGTATTTAAGATTATTTAGAGAAAAAAATTCCTATTTGATTTCTTTTCCATTTTACTGTGAAGAAAATCCCCATATTTCCCATAAACTGGAATTTTGCCTTGTCTCAAGAAATGTGTATTTCACTAACAACTTTGATTTTTGAGTTATAGTCCAAAATTTCCTCATTTTTAAGATTATGTCTTGCTTTAATTACAGTCCTCTTTTTACATTATATACACTACTGGCTTAAGAAGTTTTTATAAGTCCTTGGTGTTCTCATGACTGACTGCCTATTTTATTCCTTTTTTCAGTTGTATGGTTTTTTTTACCTTTTTTTTTTTTTTGCCATGGCTTATATTTTTCAAATTGGATCCTAGAACAGTATCACAATTAATATTTACTATTAGTAAATAGTAGTTTTTTGTTGTTTTGCATTGAAATTTACTAAAATTCATCAAATTGAATTATTGAAAATTTCAGTTTGGCCAATCAGTTCAGACACTACAGTCTGGTTGTTCAACCTTATCTTAAATTTTTCTTGTGTGTGTGTGTGTGTGTGTGTGTGTGTGTGTGTGTGTGTGTGTGTATGTTTAATGTGGAAATGGACATTTTTGATTTTTATTCAATATAGAAAAGCTTTGGTGTTTTATATTTTAGAAGTTTAAAGCTTAATTTGATAATACATTTGTATTCTGCTGAGGAAAAAACATCTTTTGTACTTTTTTTTTTTTTGTCTTTTTTGAGACAAGGTCTCACTATGCAGTTCAGGCTGGCCTTGAACTCACTTTTGTGGCCCAAGCTGGTCTTGAACTTGCACTGATTCTCCTGCCTCAGCCTTCCAAGTGCTGGGATTACAGGCATGCGCCACCGTGCTGGCACTTCTGTACATTTTTGTTGCATTTCTGTCACCATATGCAAAAATTTCTTCATTGAATCTGCAGTTACTGAATGCTTGATGTATTCAAATAATAATATTTTTTTTTTTTTTTTTTTGTCTTTTTGAGACAGGGTCTCGCTATGCAGTTGAGGCTGGTCCTGAGCTCACTTTTGTAGCCCAGGCTGGTCTCGAACTCGCACCAATCCTCCTGCCTCAGCCTCCCGAGTGCTGGGATTACAGGCGTGCGCCACCACGCCCGGCTCAAATAATAATATTGTTAATGTTTTAGAAAAGACAGATTTTATATTTTATTGTTTTTGATTGCTAATACAGGGTGGCACTTTCTAGGTGAAAATAAGCAGCATGGACCACATAATTTTTTCCTGGCAGCAAAGGGCAGGTGTGATATAGGACTATTATCCACCAAAAGGAAGAAAACCTAAATATTCAGAAGGAATCACCCAGTCATTATGGGAATAGGTAATTTCTGTGATGTCTTCCCTCTTTCTAGGCTGTCTTTGTGTGACTCTATTAGATTGGCACTATTGTAATGTACAACAGTGCTTCTTTAAAAGCTTCTCCTTTAGACTCTAAAAATATTCTAGCAGTGAAGAGTTTGGACATGTAATTTGTGGTGCTTAGAAAAATACTCTAAGCATAAAAAGACTTTTACAAGTACTTCACTAGCACTGAAGACCAGTGGGATTTCTAGTTGGGTATTTGAAAGCCTATACTTAAATGTTTTATACTTAATAATGTTTCAGATGAGGAACTGTGTGTTCCTGTGTACTTTATGTATGTAATTAAATGGGTAGAATTTTTAAAGTTTTTTTTTTGCTTGAGATGATTAAGGAAAATCATGCTTATTCAGACGTTTTCTAGTATCTGAAAATGTTTGACTTTATCAAGTTTTTGTTTAGATAATACAGTGTTACAAAGAATGAAAAGTACACTGTGAATAAGTAAAAATAAAACCTAGTGAAAAAATGGGCCCGGCAGGATGGCTCAGTGGTCTAAAGCGCCTGCTTAGGAAAGCTTAGGTTGCTGCAGGGACCGTGGTTCAATCCCTGGCACCACATGCTGTGCCAGCCCTGCCCTCAGGGCAGGCTGAGCCAGCCATAAAAATAATTAAATAAACAAACAAAAGTTCTGAAACAAGAAAAAAAAATAAATTATTAAAAACAAAACAAAACCTAGAGCCGGGCGTGGTGGTGCACGCCTGTAATCCCAGCACTTGGCAGGCTGAGGCAGGAGGATCAGTGTGAGTTTGAGACCAGCCTGGGCTACCAAAGTGAGCTCAAGGCCAGCCTGAACTGCATAATGAGACCCTGTCTCAAAAAAGACAAAAAAAAAACCTAGTCAAAAAATGAAAAAGTGAAATGAACAGACACCACAGAAGAATTACAGATGGCCAATGAACACATGAGTAAATGCTCAATATAGCTGGCTATTAGGAAAATGAAAATTAAAACAACACTGAGATTTCATCTTGTCTCTGAAAGAATGGCCAACATCATGAAATCAAGGGGGTTGGGGAGATAGCTCAATGGTATAAGCACCTGTCTGGTAACACAAGGACTGGGGTTTGATTGCTGGTACTACATGCCAGGCCAGCCCTAGTACCCCAGGCATGCCATGCTGGCCACCAAAACCAGCCATGGTGGCACATGCCGGTGATTCCAGCACTGTGGAAACTGAGACAGGGGGATTACTATGAGTCCAACCTACATAGTGAGACCCTGTATCAAATAAATAAATAAAAAAGACTAATTTTTTTGTTTTGTTTTGTTTTGTTTTATGGGACTGGGGTTCAAACTCACAACCTTGCACTTTCCAGGCAGGCACTTGTACCATGGAGCTATCTCCCCAGCCCCTAAAAATTTTTTTTTAAAGAAATCAAACAATAACACATTTTAGAGGCTTAGGGGGAAAAGGAATATTTCACACTGTTGGTGGGAGTGTAAGCTACTAAAACCACTAGGGAAATCAGTGTGAAGAGTCCTTGAAAACCTAAAACTTCCAGCTACTTCATCCAGCTACTCTCCTAGGTATCTTCCTGGAAGAGTTAAAGACAACAGATTACAGTGATACATGCATACCCATAGCTATAGCAGCACAATTCATAATAGTTTTATCTTGGATCGACAGATGAATGTCCAGTTATGGTGGCGCACACCTGTAATCCCAGCATGTGAGAGGCTGAGGCAGGAGGATTGCCTTGAGTTCAAGACTAGCCTGGGCTATAAAGTAAAAATAAATACATGAATGAATGAATTACTGAATGAATGAGAGAGGGGCAGTGCCTACCTCAAGGTGATTTCCTTAGGTCCATATAGCACTTATCTCTGTGTTGTGTAGCCCATGCTGTGCTGTGACCTCCCACAGTGGAAGCCCTTGAGCCTGATAGGCTCCTGCTCAGTCTCAGAACATGGCCTGGGCACCAGGAGAACCAGGAGCATAGAAGGGGAGGTGTAAAGGTTAAATTGAACATGCACAGCCAGTACTATAATCGATCAGGTCTATACAATGATTCGCCACCCCCCCCCCCAAAGGATAGGGCTAGAAGAGCTCCAGACTATGACCATGTGTGGGCACTGGATAGAGATGTGCCTGGTGAGCGAGGGGAAGCCCTATTCTCAACCTTCCGCCATCTGGTGGTTCATCTGTAGCCTTCATTATCTGTATCATTATAATAATCTAGCAAGTTCTCTTCCCTGTGAACTGTCCTAGTAAATTAATCAGATCCAACAAGAGGGTCCTTGGGAGCCTCCATTTAGAGACATACAGAACATATCTCCTCTACTGTCTCACTATGATCATTCTATAGAGCTTTATTTTAAAATCCTGTATTTTGAAAAAATTGATTATGAAATTATAAGAAATATGAATGTCCTATACACCCCTTATGCAGTTTCCTCCAATAGTTACATTTTATAAAACTATAGCAAAATGTCATAAGCAGAATTTAACATAAAGACAGGCAAAACACAGAACCATTCCACAATTCCATTGCCACAGGATTCTTCATTCTTATAAAGAGAGCAGTTACTCTGATTCAGTTTTGAAGATTTCAGCCCATGATTAGTTCATCCTGTTCCTCTTTCTTCTCCTACCCGTGCCTTTCCCCACTCCTCCTCATCCTCGTCATGCTCAGATATAGACTCCCCCAAGGCCTCAAGCACTCACTCATGGGTGGCGCTTTTGGCAGTGACTGGGTCATGGCTGCATGATGCTGATCAGTCCACTGATGGGTTTAGCATGGTTCTGGAATGGATTAATTGTTTTTCGTCCCTTTCCTCTCCTATTCTTCCTCCTACATCTCTCTTCTCCATCTGAGACAAGGACTCATTATTTTGCCTAGTCAATACTCTTAGGCTCAGTGATTGCCCTGCCTCAGCCTCACAAGTATCTGAGACTACAGATGTGTCATCACACCTGGCTGATCCCACTTCTTTTGCACCTGTGCTGAGGAAGCAGTAGATGAGAAGGGCAACAGGAAGAAACAAGCTTCCCATTTTCACAACCTATCACTCCATTCCCTTCCTCTGTCATTCCCATAGCTTGCCTTTTAGGGCAACAGTGAATACTGTTGATTTTTTTTTTTTTTTTCAGATTGGCTAATTACAGCAGTGGTTCATAAACTTTAATGTGCATCAGAACGACCTGGATGATTTAGTTGAGCTCTGTCACCTGAGCTTTTGATGATACTGCTGCTAATGGCTGATGCACTACACTTTGAAAATTACCATCTTAGAATAATCTTAAATCCTGCTGCTGTCACCTGCCTGACTTAACCTTGCCGCTCTTCCTTCACAATGGGACAGGGTATTCCAGGGAACATGCTACTACCCATCATATCATCCACTACCGAGTAGTGTAACCTTCTGTGTTTCACACTCACCAGACTGTAACCCTGTACCTTACCCATAGAAGCCACCCAATTTATGTGACTGAATAAGTTTCCTTATTGTTGACACTTTAAAAGACTCAAATGAAATAACATCTGTGAAGCTGTATTTAGAAAGACATGCTCCTATGTGCTCAGAAAGAACAGAGACACACAGGCAAGGTTTAAGGGAAAGTACTGCAAAGGGTTTTTTTTTGTTTGTTTATTTTTGCTTTTTGTATTTTAGGGAAGGGTCTACAAGGTGTTCAGGGTCTCACTACTAGATCAGACTTATAAATTGGGAGGCCTATTTACAGCCTCCCAAGAGCTGGGATTATAGGCGCGTGCCACCACACCATCTCCATTGCTGTCTCAGTGTGCTCCAGGGGCGTAGCAGGCCTGGGGATCGAACCCCTGGCCCCTGCACCTGCTTGCAGGTACTTTAATCTGCTGGGCTATTTGACCAGCTCTGCAAAGACCAAAGACTTGTAAGGAGGTATCGGTGCTTACTGCAATTCTTTTTCACTAAAACACCATACTGAAGTGACTGACCACAAAGGTTGAGAAGTTGAGAAGTTGTGAGTTGGTAAGACACTTTCCCCATTACCTTTTCAATAAATATTTCAAAGCCTGTATTTTGTTCTTCTAAAAGTATACTTTTTGCCTTTAGACTAAACACCCCAAACCACAAGACTACCTAATACAGGCAAGACTTCAAAATACTCTTCAGTCATTCCCAAAGCTAGGGGCTGGGAAGACAGCTCAGTTGAATAAGCACTTGCCTGGCAATCTTAAGGACCTGAGTTCAATTCCCGGGTCTGCAAAAATAAAAAATAAATAAATTTAGGGCCATTCCCAAAGCTGGCCAGATGTTGAAATCTGAATGTAATTGGCCTACACAGGTCTACAGATCATTACTGTATCTATAATTCCAACCCCTCCCCAGTTAAAGAGAGTTTGAGGTTTGTCATAAATTCATGGCAAGCTCACGGCAAAGTCTGGCCTAATGATTGTACCATCAGTCATTGGTGATTATTTCTAGTCTTTATTTAATCTTATTTAAGGGTTAATCCTAATATGTTTAATTACAAGTAGTGCTCCAGATTCTGCTGGTGTGTTAAAGAATATACAGCATGCGCATTATTTTCTTGTCCCAAATCCCAACAATTCTTCACCCCATGTGGCAAGAAAGGAATTGGATAGGGCTATGTGCCTAAATTGAATGAATCATCAATTGCTGTGAGTCTATTTTTGTGTCTACTGTACTCCAAATGTTTACTCAAATTCTGCCCCTTGTTTTGTCTTTTACCTGAAAATTCATGTTATTGAAAGTAGTTTTCCTTATTCTATATTTTAATATCAGCTAAATCTGTTAGAAACTATGTATTCCTGCTCATATGCAAGACAATTTTTAAAACACCAGGTTATAGGAAATTCTACACTTCTTTGCAGGATCCTCGTGCTCACTGAAATCACATGAATCACTGTCATCCTCATATGAGTCATCACCAGAACAACTAACGTTATAGACTAAAAAAATATGTCTAGTGGGAAACATTTTGGGATGCATTTCAAAGACTGGTGTCACATTTGCAAGTCAGTGACATTTGGCAGTCTCAACAGATGAAAGTGGAATTTTTGTAGATGTAAGGGGACAAAGAAACATATCATTGCAAAGAGAAAACCCTAAAACAGAAACACCTAACATGTATGTAGGAGTGAAGTAAACAGGAAGTGTAAAGAAAATGCTACCAGATCCTTTTAAAGACATGATCATGATGACTAATAACACTCAAGATTAACAAGGAAATAGTTACCCTATTATCATGCTCTTGCTGGTGGAAAAATATTTCTAGGGAGTGTTAACATTCAAGATCTTACAAACATGTATTTTCTTTGTGGCAGTAATTATATTTCTGTGAATTTACTGTAAGGAAATAACATAGGAAAAGTATGTTAGACTATGTACCTAGCCTTGCTTATAAAAGCCAAAAAACAAAACAAAAAATAAAAACCCTCAAAAGTCTAAGCCCAGTGTGGTAGTGCATCCCTGTAACTCACACACTCAAGAGGCTGAGTCATGAGAATACTTTGGAGTTCAAGAATATCCTGGGCTACAAAGTGAACTCAAGGCTAGCTGAACTACACAGCAAGACCTGTCTCGAAAAGGAAAAAAAAGTTTATTAATTAGGGATTAGCTGAACAAGCTATTATACCTAGAGAGCCATTAAAATTATTTTTTAACTGTGTTACTACAAAATGTGTCTGAAGTTGCACATGAAGGTGCATGCTTATTAATTCCAGCACCTGGATTCTGAAGCCAGCCTAGATTACACAGTGAGTTCAAGACCAGCCTGGACTATAGTGAGAACCTGTCTCAAAACACCATATATATATAATTTTTTTTAAAGTACCAGAAATTGAACTCAGGACCTTGTGCTTGCTAGGTAGGCCCTGTGCTGCTGAGCTGTATCTCTGGCCCTTTAAAGTAGAAATTGAAAAAATAATAGTAAATAAAATATTTGAGTAAAGAACATTAAGAATTGCTATAAATATTTAATGTGGTGAGTATGTTAGTTTATTGTAGTAACCACTCACAACGTATACATATTTCAAAACATTAAATATATGTGGTTAGGTCAACTATAGCTAACAAAAACTTAAATATGTACATAACGTATTCACCTGGAAAGATACATATATTATTAGGAGGTAACTGGCTTCAATCAAAACGTTTTAGGTACATGAAAACATTACAGTTTATGTGAGGGGGAGGGGTGAAACTGTAGGATTCTTCTCCATATTTTTGGGTGCTTTACTCCTACAACAAAAATCAGAGATTTTCGAAAAGCAACATTGTACAATCACAAGATATCAAAGAACTATTAATTAGGAAAACCTGGCATTGGAGGACGCCTCTACCGCAGCGAAGGCAGGATGAGGGACGTCCGGAAGCTCGCGCCTCGCCCCGCAGATCGGGGCGCGGCGGCCGGAAACGCGTCCGACCAGACACGCCGCGCGGGGAACTCTGGGCCAGGAGAGTCGCCCGGTGACCTCACGAGGAGGAAGCCGTTTTAAAAAAAGCAAACCGAATTATACATCTCCGTTAATCCGAGCGCAATCTAGGGCCGTTTCTCTCCAGAGATGGCCCGGGAAAACCCAAGGTAAAAGAGGAGCAGCGTTTCCCACTACTGTCACACAGGAGGAGCTAGAAAGCTGTCCTCGGGAAGTCCATTCCTACGGGCGACTAGGCTGGCAATCCATTGTTCCACCGCCTTGCCCAAAACGACCGAGCTGTCGGGCGGGGGCGTGGAGCTAGGCGCACTCTGATTGGCTCTAGGGCTTCTGCGGCGCGGGGCGTGCGCAGAAGGGAGCCCGCTGCCCGCGCGTCGCCCCTCTCCTGGTCCGCTGTGGCGCTGGGCGGGGCTGGGGAAGTGCGCCTGTGACTTCGTGTCTTGAAGTCGTCGGCCTCAGTAATAAAGCTTTCCTTGAAGTCAGGCGCACAGAGGGCTGGAGGTCGAGGGGAAGAGTGAGGCAGAGACCGAAAGTTGGGGCCAGTCGTGGTCAGATCGTTTAGGGCGCAGCGGAGGGACCGTGCTAAATATTCCGTACTGAAGACCCAGGTGGACAGCGCAAGCGCTGAGGCTGTTAGGAGCCAGAGACTTAGGGGAGCAAGAGGCCAGCACCCTCCCTTTTTCTCCTGTGACTCACCGTCCTGTTAAGCTCACCGTACAGCGTGAGCTTAGGCCATCTTGATACCTGCGTCCTCAGCCAGCTTTGCCACCCCCGTAATCTGTTTTGAGCCCAGTGTGCTGACTCCACGGGAGAAGCAGCATGGTGGAAGGGCTCGCGGCCCGGATAAACTGCCCAAATCAGGGTGGTGGAAGCAGAGGGTGGGAAGGAGGAGCCAGGAAGGGAGTTAGACCCTCCAGCCCACAGCACCAGTGACGACGCCCCGTTCTGAAAGAGCCCATCAGCTCTTAGCCACTCAGTGCAATCGCCTATGTGCTCCTGAGGCACTGGGGCAGGAGGGGATTCGGGTATAAATCACAGTAGATACTGAGAAGCAACAAAGGAATATATCTTGAACGTTTTTTTATGTCGCTTAAGGGTTTCATAACAGCAAACAATGACTTAAAAGAGTTCTTGAGTTTGAAAACTTACTATCGGACAAAGTAACTTTTGATTGAACACACGCATTTAAATGTTTATCTCGCTTCCGTGTGAAATCCTACAAAAATGAGAAAATGCAAAAACGGGGTCTAAGGGAGTGGGAAGGAGCAGAGGATGAGAGACGTTAGCATATTCTTGCTGCAAAAACAAAAGGCAAGGATTGTCAGAGTGAATTTATACTTTAGAATCCCAGGAAGACTCAGAAAAACACCACTTTGTAGGAAGCTACAAATACCAATCAGATCAATTAGACTTTAATCAATTGGACTTCTAGGTTCAGGCCAACTTCCCTAGGCCAAGTAGCTAAATGACTAATTTATCCTCAATTTTGTGAAACAGGTAGCATTGGCAGAGACCTTGAACCAAAGGGTCCTCAAAGCACTGGATTAATCAAAAAATAGGTTAAATGAGAAGTCTGTACTCTGAATAGGAAGGGAGACCAGCCTCTGACCCCTTCTCAGCACTCACAAACCTAAAAGCTGTGTGTATACACCTCAGAAAGGAGATTCTTCTCTACATAAAAGTTCTTAGGTGAAGCTGGGTAATCCCTGAATTTAGTATGTAGTGTTACACACTTGTAATCCCTGAATTTGGTATATATAGGGAGACCCTTTCTCAAAAGCCAAGCATGTAGCACATACCTGTAATCCCAGCACTCAGGAGGCTGAGGCAGGAGGATCAGTGTGAGTTTGAGGCCAGCCTGAGCTACACATGAGACCCTCAAAAAAGAAAAGAAAAGCAAAATGGTCTCAGGTGAAAAACTTCACAGTGATGTTTTGGAATATCCCCAGTGAAATGGCTATGTCCCTACACCCTCTCTCTCTCTCTCTCTCTCTCTCTCTCTCTCTCTCTCTCTCTCTCTCTCTCTCTCATCTTTTTGAGACAGGGTCTTGCTATGCAGTTCAGGCTGACCTTGAGCTCACCTTTGTAGCCCAGGCTGATCTCAGACTTGCATTGATCCTCCTGCCTCAGTCTTTCACAAGTGCTGGGATTACAGGTGTGTGCCACCATGCCAGCTGATACCAGCTCTTAATGGGAAACTGCCCACATAAACAGTTTGTGTTCTGCTCCCTCCACAGCTCCCAGTAGGTGCCCTCTGAAACCCAGGAGAAGGAAGCCTGTCCTGTACCCGTGAAAGAAATGACAGCCCTTGAGGTTGATAAGCGGCTGTTGGGATTATTCTTCCCTTTTCTGGAATAGTGGGTTTGCAGCTGAATGTTGTAGTCACCAGTTTTGTGATTTGTGGTTATACTCTGGTTTCAGTTCCTCATGTTCAACCTTGGTCTAAAAATGTTAAATAGAAAATTCCAGAAATAAGGGTGTCGCCAATTTTAGATTGTGCATCATTCTGAGTAGCATGACAAAGGCATGCTTTCCTGCCCCATCCTACTCAACACATGAGTCACCCCCTTGTCCAGCATATGCTACCTGCCCCTTGTCACTTAGCAGAATCACTAAACCAGGCTCATTCTGCCGTCTGCACAGTATGCCAGTCACTGAAGCAACAGACAAGAGTCCGTCCCCAGTTGGCAGAGCATGAAGGGGAAACCCCCATCTGAAGTCCACCCTCCCAACCCTGCTCAAGAGTGAAGTTTAGGGGTATTCTTGGGGTAAGGAAGCAAGGTGGTTTACGGCCTGGGGAAAGTGGATTGGAGAAGAAACAGCCAGAAGTCTGCACATGAGTAATCAAACTTCCTAGCTCTTCATAGGTGCATGTCCAGAAAGTGGCAGTGTCAGCAGTCTTAGGGTAGTTTTGGACATTTTGAGGTCAAAGGGTGACATGTGAAATACTTACAGAGGCCCAAATAAAGAGTTTGTGATCCAGCCAGGGAGATAGCTCAGTGGCTTAAGCACCTGCCTGGGAAGTGCAATGTCCTGAGTTAAGTCCCTAGTACCAAAAAATAATGAGTTAGTGATCCAGACAAAAACAGCCTGCCAATCCCTGAAGTGTGTACTAGGCCATGGGATTCATCAGAGGCAAAACTAGTGAGACACTATATTGGTCAACTTTGTTAACTCCAAAGGGAATGATTTTGTTTGTTTTGATTTTTTTTTTCAAAAATTATAATTTTTTTTTGCTTTAATCAATTTATGAACTTCCATTTGTGTAACCAACATTTTTTTTTTCTTAAAGAGCAGAGAACATTTATTCATGAATTTGTTGGGGGTTGGCACAGTGGAAGCCTTCAGGAGTGCAGGGCTCGCCACTTGTCCAGGGGACGACGATTCGGGATGTATTTCACCCCGCAGCCATCAGGGATGAAGCACTTCTCAGCCACCCTGTCTTCAAATTCATCTGCATTGAACTTGGTGAAGCCCCACTTTTTGGAGATGTGGATCTTCTGATGATCAGGGAACTTAAACTTGGCCCTACGTAGGGCCTCAATCACATGTTCCTTGTTCTGCAGCTTGGTGCGGATAGACATGATGACCTGTCCAATGCGAACCCTTGCCACTGTGCCCTGGGGCTTCCCAAAGGCACCCTGCATGCCAGTCTGGAGCCTGGTTTGGGGATGGCAAGAGGTCAGATGCACAGAACATGCACCAGGAGGGGTGTCTCCAAGGTCCCTTAAGGCAGTCTGTATAAGCAACAGGCTACGTACACTACCAAGGAGGTTACTGTGTGTAGTCACTGCACACTGTTTTGATTTTTGAAGAAGATTTCACTATGTAGTTTAGGCTGGCCTTGAACTACTTTATATAACCCAGGTTGGCCTCAAATCTATAGCAGTCCTCTTGTCTCAGCCTCCTGAGACAACTTGCTGGGAGGCAAGTTAGTGATTTCAAAAGTCAACTAAGCAAGTGACTAACAGCAAGTGTAGAAGATTTATGCACCTGTTCCCTCAATTTTATCAGCAGTCTCACATATAACACTGCCTGCTCTGAATCACAGTGCTGTGTTCAGGCAGGAGGATCACTGTGACTCTGAGGCCAGTTTGGGCTATATAATGAGTTCAAGGCCATCCTAGAAAACATAATGTGACCTTGATAAAGAAAAAAAAGAAAGAAAGAAAGAAGAAATGCTGCAAACCACAAGAGTAATAGTGGCATCAGTTTGGATTGCTTATTCTTTTTTTTTTTTTTTTGCGGGACCAGGGTTCAAACTCACGACCTTGCACTTGCCAGGCAGGCACTTGTGCCTCGGAGCTATCTCCCCAGCCCCGGATTGCTTATTCTTAAAGTGTTTCCTTTAAGTAAACAGATTTAATTGGCTAGTAAGGAAAGAAAACAATCATGCAGAAGTTGCTGAGATCTACAGTAAGGACAAACTTTTTTTCTCCGTGAAATTATAAAGAAGGAAAAATCTATGCTAGTGTTGCTGTCACACTTCATTCTGCAAGTTACAGCCCAGAGGTGTGACATGTGCTTAGTCACTCGCTTTTCCTCCCCTCATCATGTAGGCATTGTAAATCATCTCAAATCACAAGAAGGGTGAGAACATAACAGTATTTTGAGAGACCACATTCACTAACTTTTACAGCATATTAAAATTCTATTGTTGTTAGCCTCTTGCAATGCATAATAGATTTTAGAATAATAGATATTCTTCATCACTGGTCTGTCTGGATAGGAAAAAATGTGCGGGCATTCAGGCATCAACTGGGGAGTGGTGGGTTGTCTCCCCCACAGATAGATTTACATGAGTTAGCAATAAAGATTTCTTCAAGCCCTCTTAAGAAGTGACTACATGAGTCAAGAGAGTAAGAATCCCACAGAAATCTAGGAATAGCTAAGTCTCATGAAGACAGGAATCACAGGATCTAAAACCAGAGTATTTTGATAATTCCCTCAGCTGCAGAGTTTGGAGACCTTTATGTTAGAGTGGTATTCACTCTAACACAATCCCACTTTTCTCCTCATCTCTAGTTCCCTGTGGGCATTTCCCCCTACTTTTCTCATTGCAAACTAACCCCCTACATTTCTCAATTCTGATTGCCAGAATTATAAAGAACCCTATTATCTTAGTGACTATTTGTTCTCAACTTGGCCCTTGGTCAAATACAAAACTACAAGATGGTTTTAAGGAAATAGGAACTGGCACACAGGTACTTGAAGAATAGCCCAACCATGTCTTTGTCTGAGAGTATAGCTAAAGTAGTTTCCACAGTGACTTGAATGTGATGGGTATCCCAGAATTTCTTGACTAATATTTGAAAGGAACAACTACAGCTCGAGAGTCAAGGACTAAACATTTCTGTGTCTATTATACTATAGACTGTTATTTAACAGTGGTTTCCAAAGTACTTACTAATCAGAATCTCTAAGACAAATACCTAGGGATTTTTTTTTTTTTTTTTGCCAGCTCAGCCCTCTCTGTGGACAGGTCTGACATGGCATGTGGTGCCAGGGATTAAACCTCGGTCCCTACATGCTTGCCTAAACTTGCCTAAGCAGGCACTTTAGACCACTTAGCTATCTCTCTGGCTCAGGAATTTCCAAGTAACTCGTGAAATTATGAAATAACACAGAATAGTCAGTAGACATCAGAAACACCACTAGATGTTCTTGAGATTTTCATGTACTTACAGTAATTGTGAATTTTCATCTTTACATTTCAATACATATAATCAGAACCAACATAATAGAAAGATAGAAAAGAATTACAAAAGCTGTATATGCTTTTCAATAACAATGTGCACATAGACTGGTGTGGTAGTGCATGCCAATAATCCCAGAACTGGGGAGGCTGAGACAGGAGGATTATGCAAAATCTGAGGCCAGCATAGGCTACAAAATGTTTCAGGGTAGCCTGAGCTGCATAGCAAAACCCTATTTCAGAAAAAAGGAAGAAAAAAAGAAAAGAAAGCTAATGAGAACACACTGTTCATTCCCCAACCTTCTCTGTTGTCTGTGCCCTAAGGTTCAATCCACCCAAACTGCACCCTGAACTGCACCTGGGCTTCTCCCTCTGGTTTCAAGTTGGGTGCAGCAAGTGTAGGATGGTAGTAGCAGGAAACTGGCAAGAAAGTGGACTGTCGGGATCATTAACTGCATCTCCAGGTGCAAAAAATCCCTACAGCTGAAGCTGGTGGAAACAAGAAAGAAGTCATATAGATTGGAAAGGAAGAAACATGAGCAAGAAATCTGTAAGGAAAAAACCCTAGAATTTATCAGTGAGTGAGGAGGCTGGGCATGGTGGCACATCCCTGTAATCCCAGCTCTTGGGAGGCTGAGGCAGGAGGACACTTGCAAGTTTGAGACCAGTCTGGGCTACAAAGTGAGCTCAAGGCCAGCCTGAACTTCATGGTGAGACCCTGTCTCAAAAAGACAAAAAAAAAGAGTGAGTGAGTGAAGCAAGGTTGCAGGCTACAAGGTCAGTATAAAAGGACTGATCGCATTTCCATACACTAATAGTAAACTGACACCAGAGTTTCAAAGATAATGACCCTTGTAATACCAACAAAATAAAATACATAGGTAAAAATTTACCCAAACTCATACTGCTCTAAAGTGCAACTTTTCCTTTTCTTTTCTTTTTTTTTCCAGGACAACGGTTCAAACTCATGACCTTGCACTTGCCAGGCAGGCACTTGTGCCATGGAGCTATCTCCCTGGCCCCTAAAGTGCAACTATTTTCTCTGAGTTTCATTACATAAATGATTTTTTAAAGAATTTTTTATTTTATTTTATTTTCTTGTATCAGAACTTTTGTTTGTTTATTTATTTATTTTATGGCTGGCTCAGCCTGCCCTGAGGGCAGGGCTGGTACAGCATGTGGTGCTGGGGATCAAACCGCGGTCCCTGCAGCCACTCAAGCTTTCCTAAGCAGGCACTTTAGACCACTGAGCCATCCTTCCGGGCCCCACATAAATGATTGTTTAAGGCCAGGCATGCTTGTGCCTGCCTGTAATCTTAGCATTCAGGAGGATGAGGCAGCAAGGTGGCTGCAACTTCAAGGCCTGCTTGGGCTACAAAACTGAGTTCAAGGCCAGTCTGAAGTGTGTAGTAAAACCTTGTCTCAAAAAGACAAAAAAAAAAAAACAAAAACCCGGCAATAAATGATCGCTTAATGTTTACCTTTTATATATCTGCATTTGCATTTTAATAAATTTTATTTTACATTGATAATAATAATAAAATTTATTATTTTAAGGGTTTCCTAATAGTCATACTTTCTTTTTTTGTCTTTTTGGGACAGGGTCTTGCTATGCACTTCAGGCTGGCCTTGAGCTTACTTTTGTAGCCCAGGCTGGTCTCAAACTCACATCAATCCTCCTGCCTCAAACTTCCAAGTGCTGGGATTATAAGTGTGCACCATGACGCCTGGCTCCATATATATATTTTTTAAATGTATTTGGTACAAGGTCTCACTATGCACCTTGGGGTCATGATGACCCCTCCTCTTTTCAGTCTCCCCAGCCCTGGGATTACAGTGGCTCCTGATCTCAGTGGCTGGCTCAGCGCACCCAGAGGTGGGGCTAGTGCACCATGTGGTGTTCAAGATTGAAACTTGGTCCCTGTGCCTGCCTTATCAAGCTGTGCTATCTTGCCAGCCCATCAGCAGTCATATCGATACATCAGGGTAGCATGAACTTTTTTTTTTTTTTTTTTTTTGGTCCTTTTAAGACAGGGTCTCCCTATGCAGTTCAGGTTTAAGAGCTGGCCTTGAGCTCAGTTTTGTAGCCCAGGCTGGTCTCGAACTCACACTGATCCTCCTGCCTCAGGCTCCCAAGTGCTGGGATTACAGGTGTGCACCACCACGCCCAGCATGTGGTGCCTGGGATCGATAGCAGTCCCTGTAGTTGCCTAAGCTTTCCTAAGCAGGCACTTTAGACCACTGAGCTATCTCACTAGCTTTCTACCATGCTAGTCTATATGAACATTATTCAGGAAAAGCATATACAGCTTTTGTAATTCTTTTCTATTTTTCTGTTATGTTTATTCTGATTTTATTTAATTTTTGTGGGACTGAGGATTGAACTCAGGCCCTTGCCCTTGCCAGGCAAGCGCTTATTCTACTGAGCTATTTCCCCAGCCTCCAATTATATTTATTGAAATGTAAAGATAAAAATTCACAATTGCTATAAATACATGCAAATCCCAAGAATATCTAGTGGTACTTCTGATAGCTTTTGACCATTCTGAAGTATTTGAACAGATGTCTATGCACTTCAGTTTACAAAGATAGTCCATAGACACATAAGAGAAGTGTAATTTCCACAATACAATATTTTTAACCTTCGATTCCCTGTAACCCCCCAAAATATATCTCTAATCCTTTTAAATTCTTAATTAAATTTTTACAATGCTTAAGAAAAGAATACATTACTCAGATTTACAGCACCATATAGTGGTTGAAAAACATTTCCATCTTATGGGTTCCGGACATGTATTTTAAGCTATGCTTATATTTCATTAGTCATATTTAGGATCAAGATTGTTAGATATTTTATTATGAGACAACAAACGTAGACTAGAGGTTTTTTTTAGCATAAGCAGAACAAGTTATTTTATCTGTATACTAAAAATAGCAGTGCCACATTTCTCATGCTGAGCTTTTAATTTCTTTTCTCTACACTAACAAAGAGGGGAAAGGAATATTTATTTTCTGAAATTAAAGTATAACTCCAAAAATATTGAAATTCATTTTATAGTATCTCCACATATTAATAAAATATTTTAAATGATGGCAAATATTTCTGTTGTAAAAGGATTAAATATTAGGTCTTAGGTGATTTTCAATCATGGTTTCCCTGAATACTCAAATATTGAGCCAAACAGCTCCCTGGAGCCGACAAAATATAGCTCCAACACAATCTGATTTCTTTCTTTCTCTGGTGTGCGTGATCTGTTTCCATGGAAATTTCATGTTGACCAGGAACTGCAGAAATATTATATGCAAACATATCTTAGAAACAAACCTCTTTGGTGAACAATCATGATTTAATTTGAGTCATTCCATTAAAACTGTACAAACAATAAAAAAGAAAGCAGTATTTTTGTCTAAGCAGAGACCATTCCACAATGTCCCTTATTAATGTAATATACCTGGAGATGATTGGGTCTCTACTTTGCCTTTTGGTGTGAGTAGAATTAAATTTTAATGACTTAGATAAATGCATTCATTCATAAAAGATTATGGACTTAGTCCAAGCAAGGCCAGGGATGCTGAAAAGGATAAAGAGATCTGCGCCTGCACTGTAATGGTGAAAATGGGGTGACGCTAGAGAAGCCAGCAGTCAGTGTGCTATGGAGGCACACAAGAGAGGGTGGGAGAGCCACCTCAGAATCTGAGCTGGATCTTGAGAGATGAAGAAGGCAGAGACAGCCCCTCTGGAGCAAAGGCAGAGTGTAGAGTGGAGGCATTTGTGGGGCATGATGCAGAGGGACCCCACAGGAGCCCGGATGGAAGCAAAGGATGGGCATCGGTTGGGTTGTATAGGGCTCCAGAGCCCTCACTGTGATGCTGTTTAACAGAAGTAGAGTTCATTTAGGGGTCAGGTCTCTACTGTCATTGCTCAGGGTTGAGTGATGAGAAAGCAAGGGAAGGGAAAAGTTCGCCATTTTGAGAAGAGGCAGAGAAGCATCGAGGATGAACAGCAGCTTTGAAAAAAAATTAAAGAAATGTGAAATTTTCAGCCAGGTATGGTGCCAACCTGTAATCCCAACTTGGGAGGCTGAGGCAGGAGGATTCCCCTCAGTTTCCAGGCCAGCCTGGGCTATACAGTAAGTTCCAGGCCAGCCTGAACTATGTTGAGAGACTTTGTCTCAAAACATAAAGTAAAATGGGGGGGGGGGGATGATGTGGTTTTAACATTTTCTCACCAAGCTTTTGAAATTCTTTCTTTGATTCTGTACCTTGAGTGTAGGCTGCACTGAATTGTTGATTCTAGCAAACAGGAGGAGGCAGCGGTGATGGTGGGTCATTCGTTGACAAGGTTATGGCAGGTGGCAGGGCTTCCCTCTTGCAGAGGTCGCTTGCTCTGGGGGAGAAGCTGGGGCTGCATGGTGAGGATGCTTAGCCCAGGAGTGGATTCTCCAGCTGCACGACGCATGATTGCATCTTGGCTGCAGCTCTGTTGCATCTTGGTTGCTTTGTCAAAGACACAGCCTGTGCTGGCAGGGAGGCTGGTCTTCTGGACTTTTGGAGAGTAAAAGATAGTGTTTGCCATTTTAATCTCCCAACTTCAGGGCAGTTTGCTATGCAGTAGCAGATAACTAATGCAGGTGATAGGGACTAAACGGTCTTGTGCAGGGTTGGGTGTATAGCTCAGTGGCACAGCGCCTACCTAGCAAGTGCAAGGTCACAAGTTCAATTCCCAGTATGTAATAATAATATGAATAATAATGTAAAACTTTCAAAAGGTCTCAGGTGTATCCATGTATTTAAAAGGAGTCACTGGAGACCAAGAGAGTGATGGTCCCATCAGAGAGGGAAAGTCACAATTAGTCAAATTCTGAAAGAGGTTTATAAGAAGGAGGATTCTTGGTAAAGGATAGAGAGGCTATTTTTGGAGAGGAAAATTGAGGATCAGAAAATTTTCAGACTGGAAAGATGAAGGGCAAGACCAAGTCAGCTGTTTTTGATTCCCCAGCAGAGGAGATTTGATCATCTGCTGAAATCAGGTGCTCCTAGAGTGGAAAAGGTGGAAGAGCTACTGTGAGACTGCACAGAGAACCAGGTACAGCAAAAACCATGCAGCGGTACCTTGGCTCACAAACTTACTTGCTCTATGATTTTGAATATGGCCACATTTGTGTGGGAAAGGTGCTCACAGCTGTGTTTGTAAACAATATATTCTTTTTTTTTTTTTTTTTTTTTTTTTTTTTGAGACAGGGTCTCACTGTGCAACTCAGGCTGGCCTTGAGCTCACTTTTGTAGCCCAGGCTGGTCTCAAACTCACATCAATCCTCCTGCCTCAGCCTCCCAAGTGCTGAGATTACAGGTGTGCACCACCATGCCCTGTGTCTGCAAACAAAAGCATAATTTGGCCAAACACTTTGGCTTGAGAACCAAATTATTTGAAACAAAAACATTTGTGTTCCACTATAATTGTCTTCCTTACTTTTCTCGGTGCTGTGACAAGATATCCAACACCAAAAGTTAAAGGAGGTAAAGGCTTATTGTAGCTCATAGTTAGTAGAGTTTCAGCCCATAGTCAGCTGGCTCCAAGGCTGTGAGGCATGGCAGGGGGCATTGCAGAGGGGAATTATAGTGCATGGCGAGCAAACTGTAGACAGCAAAGTAGGAAGCAGCAGCAGCTGCGGCAAGCCTGCCTTTTTTCAGTGCCTTCCTGGTGGTCCATCTTTTGGATGGTTCCACCCACACCCCTAGGCAAGTCACCCTTAATCCCAGCATCACATACCCTAATTTAGCTACCTTGGAAATTCCCCACATATAATTACATGAGGCTTTGGGAGGCAGGTGTGTGGCACCTAGACACAAGGCTTAACAACAATTCTCTCCAGGGATGCTTAGTGTCCTGGAACAGTGAGCTGAAAATACAGACAGTGGAATGTCTCCAGGATCTGGGATTGACAAAGCAAATATAAAAGATCAAGTGGCAGCAGGGTGTGGTGGTGCATGCCTGTGACCTCAGCACGCAGAAGGCTGAGACAGGAGGATGCTGTGAGCTCCAGGTCAGCCTGGGCTACAAAGTGAGCTCAAGGCCAGCCTGAACTTCATAGTGAGACCCTGTATCTAAAAGGAAAAAGAAAGAAAGAAAAGCAGTCAGGCTCAGAGAGAGGGAGAGACTGGCATTCTCCTGGAATGTCTATAGACCTAAGGAACCTCGCTGATGCTTCGATCCAGAATGGGCTCCAGAACGGGTGTCTGCTGTGTTTCTGAACATAATTGGTACAGATGGCTCCTGGCCTTAGTGGCCATTTATATTTTCCTCCCTGTACACCCTCCACCCATTGTTTCCCTGGAAAAGAGAGACTTGTTAAAGTCTGACAAAGCTATTAAGAAAAAAATTGGAAGTGCTAAACCATACGGATAGAGCAACTGCAGTGATCCAACAGTGATCACAGTATACAGTGAACATTTACATTTTAAAAAAAAACTTACTACAGTAAAAGATACATTGCCATTAATTCCCAAATATACTCCCTCTTTCTGGAACCCACCTGTCCCACTTTCTGAAGGAGCTGTAAAAGATACATTGCCATTAATTCCCAAATATACTCCCTCTTTCTGGAACCCACCTGTCCCACTTTCTGAAGGAGCTCTAGCAGTCCTCTTTTGCAAGTGCCCTTAGAAGTTGTGCTGCTGCAAAAGCAGCACCCTAGAAACACTGCAGCGCATCCTCATCCACCTGATTCCTAGGGTTGGATGCCCTGCAACTCCAGGTTTTTCTCCAACATCCAAATGACCATGAAACTTAAACTCTTGAATCAATTCAGGACATTAAGGCAGCCAGGACAGTGCAATTAAAGAAATCAAAGAGGACTTCCAAACTGATTTACAAAGTGGCAGGAACAACAGGATAACTATTCAAAGTGAATATTTTGAGGAGGATTAATGGCAGTATATCTTTCAGGGTAATAAAAAACATTTAAAGTTAAACATTTACTGTATTTGATCACACCTTGCATGTAGGAAGACCTTCAAATTTTCTTTCTTTTAAATGTATTTGGTACACGTCTCACTAGGCAGATCCAACTCGAAGTGATCTTCCTGTTTTCAGCCTCCCCAGTGCTAGGATTACAGGCATACGACACTACGCCCAGTCTCAGTGGCTGGCTCAGCAGGCCAAGGGGCGGAGTCAGCATGGCAAGTGGTGCAGGGGATCAAACC
The DNA here is from genome assembly GCA_004027025.1 of Myocastor coypus. Classification (NCBI taxonomy): domain Eukaryota; kingdom Metazoa; phylum Chordata; class Mammalia; order Rodentia; family Myocastoridae; genus Myocastor; species Myocastor coypus. Next base: position 1,401 of record PVJA010033918.1, on the reverse strand, counting down.
CTGGTCCCTGTGCTTGCCTAAGCAGACACTCAGTCCACTGAGCTGTCTGGAGGCCCTCAGACCTTCAAATTTTGACTGACTGCACTCATCTTTCAATTCAGGTTTTTACTTATCAGATGAGTTAACATTTTTATGTGATATAGCCAAGCATTTCAGTTAAGTTATTGGCAGTCATTAGTTTTGCTGATAAATTTGTATTATGCAGTTATTTAATTGCCGTCTCCTCCTTTCTTATTAAAATGTAAAACAAAAGTGAAAGGGTGCCGGGGGCCCAGCAGTATTGTTCGGTGGTCTAAAGCGCCTGCTTTGGAAAGCTTAGGCAGCTGGAAGGACCGCGATTTGATCCCCAGGCATCACATGCTGCGCCAGCCCTCCCCTGAGGGCAGGATGAGCCAGCCATAAAAATAAATAAACAAACAAAAGTTCTGAAACAATAAAATAAAATAAAAAAATTCTTAAAAAAAAAAAAAAAGTGAAAGGGGGCCATATAGCTCAGTGCATTAAAGCACCTGCAAGCAGGCACAAGGCCTGAGGGTTTGATCCTTGGGCCTGCTGTGCTGGCTATGCCCCTGGGGCACACTGAGACTGTAAACAGGTTAATCACTACGAGTGAAATCTAGTAGTGAGATCCTGAACACCCTGTAGACCCTTCCCTAAAAAAAAGTGTGATACTAGAGACAGTGAATCTGGGTTTCCTACTGTCTTAGTTATTTTTTACTTATTGCTGGAACAAATACCTGGCACCCAAAATGAAGGAAGGAAGGATTTATTTAGCTCACAGTTACTGGAGGTTTTAGTCCATACTCGGCTGGATCCAAGGCAGAGAGGCACAATGCAGAGGCCAGCAATTCATAGTGGCAGAACAGCAACAAAATGGTGACAGAGGCAACTGACCAATCAGGGCAGCAGAGAGCAACAGCTTCAATCTGTCTCTCTGTCTCTCTTTATATTGCATAATCCCAGCTGTACTCAAACAATAATCCCATCAGTAAAACACAATCCCAGTGGATCATGAGTCAAGTAATCCCAGAAGTACTCAGACCCATAATCCCATCAGTACTAAAATGCGTAATTCCAGTGGATCATGAATTAAGTCTCAAAATTCTAGACGTTCCTGCCTCACGATTGCATGAGGCTTTGGGGGGAACAACTAGACATAAACCATAACACCTATGCTTAGTACAATTAAGAATAAGTGAGACAGGAGTGGTGGTTTGGACCTGTAAACCAAGCATTCTGGGAGGCTGAGGCAGGAGGATTACGGCTGGGAGCCCAGGCTGGGCAATTCTGGAATTTTGGGAGACCCTGTCTGGAAAAATGGAAAGTAAAGTAGCTTAAAGCAGCTTACAGCCGGGCGTGGTGGCGCACGCCTGTAATCCCAGCTGAGGCAGGAGGATCGGT
>PVJA010033917.1:0-22952 GCA_004027025.1 Myocastor coypus | reverse complement strand
TGTAATCCCAGCACTTGGGAGACTGAGAAAGAAAGATCGGTGTGAGTTCGAGACCAGCCTGTGCTACAAAAGTGAGCTCAAGGCCAGCCTGAACTGCATAGTGAGACCCTGTCTCAAAAAGACAAAAAAAACAAAGTAAGTTCAGAGACCAGTCTGAACTGCATAGTGAGGCCCTAGCTCAAAAAAAAAAAAAAAAAAAAAGAAAGAAAAAGAAAAAGAAAAAAAGTAGTAACTCAATTTATTTTCCCCTTCGCCCCCAAGACTAATCATTCTACTATTTCTATAAGTTTGACTTTTCTAAGTGGAAAAATAGCCTTTGCCCTTTTGTGACAGCATAATGGCCTCAAGGTTTTTCTATGCTGAAGTATGCATCAGAAGTTTTATTTTGTTGGGGCCAGCAAGACAGTTCAGTGGTTTAAAGAACCTGCTTAGGCAAGTGCAGGGATGGTGGTTTGATCCCTGGCATCACATGCCATGCCAGCCCTGCACTCTTTTCTTTCTTTAAATTTTTTTTATATGAGTAAAACAGATTTATTAGGGCAAAGAAAGGTCCTGTCCAAGAGAGGAACAGGAGGGGGAGATCCTTTGGGGTTGCCCCACCCCCACCCCCGAGAAGCTTTTTCTTTTTTTTTTTTTTTTTAGTACCAGGGATTGACCCTGGGGCTTGCTAGGCAAGTGCTTAAACTTGCTGAGCTGTCTCGGCCGCCCTCATCAGAAGTTTTAAAAGCTGAATCATATTTCCATATATAGCCCCTTTCCTTTATCCATCTATTGGTGGTCACTGTTTTGTCTGTAGTTTTCTTGTCCCTTGGTTAATGTTAAAGAAAAAAGAAAAGTTAAAGTAAATTGACAGATTTGTCTTAATCTGTTGATGAGACTAAATCCACAACTGTGGATTTAGAAAGTGTTTTTGTGACCCTTTAAGCAAAACCATTTGCAATCTAACTTTTATGTCCTGAGAGCTTTACAAACATTCCTATGGCTGTTTTAGCAGGTTACAAAGAACAGTAAAATGTCACATCTAACTCAGGACAGCTGAGAACCAGTGTCTGAATATTGCGGTGTGACCAAAGCATTAAGTGTGAGGTCTGAGTCTTGGCTCAGCCTTGCGTGGTGTGAGTGAGTGTCAGACTGTCTCTGCTCAGCTTGTCTCGGGGAAGCACAGCGGTTGGCTCTATGTGTTGATGAGATAAAGGACACGGCCACCTGCTACGTGTCCTGCCTTTTCCTGAACTGGCACTGGTAAAGCTAAACATCACTGAATCGCAGGTATTCAGGAATGAGTACTAACCTGTAATATACCCAGATAAATGTTAATAATTTTGCTGACTTTGATTTATATGTTTATTACACATTTTTATTGCTATTCTTTCTAGTTGTTTGTTTTTGTTTCTTGCTTTTGTTTTTTGTTTATTGAAGCAGGGTAGGTAGTCCCAGCTGGCTTTGAACTCACTGTGTAGCCCAGGCTGGCCTTGCACTTACTCTGTAGCCCAGGTTGACTTACAATTTGTGGCAATCCTCCTGCCTCAGCCTCCCTAGTGCTGGGAATACAGGAGCATGCCACTACATCTGGTGTCTTTCTAGTCTCAAATGAACCTTTTGGGTGTAGCATTGTGCTGCTACAGACAGAGTTTTTTTGTTTTGTTTTGGTTTGGTTTGGTTTGGTTTTTTTGAGACAGGGCCTCACTATGCAGCTCAGGCTAGCCTGGAGCTCACTTTTGTAGCCCAGGCTGGTCTCAAATTCGCACTGATCCTCTTGCCTCAGCCTCCCAAATTCTGGGATTACAGGCGTGTGCCACCACGGCCGGCAGTGGACAGGTTATGTAAAGATTTCTTCGTGTAATCACCTTGTCCCTGGTTCTTTGTAAAGTATGGGTTGATTCCTCTGTGGCTTTTTGAAAAAGATGTATTTTGTGTGTTACCTGTTGAAGCGGCTGATGGTGCAGACTGAGTCTGGTTTCATGAAACCTGTAGGACCATTCATGAAACCTGTAGGACCATTCAGTTACAAAGATCTTAGCTGCCGGTTCTTACAGATCGAAGGCGAGACCTTCTGCGTCCGCGGCGCTCTGCACAATGAGGGGGGCTGCACCCACCTGAGCAGCTCTGTGAACGGCGTGGTCAGAAGATCGAAGCTGGTGGTCCTGGGTAGCACCGTCCACGTGTTCTCCCCGGTGAGGCGCCACCCCCAGGGGTGCGAGGGGGTGGCCTGCCCCAGGGTTCCCTTCACTGCTGCCCAGGCGCTGTTGCCTCGGTTTTTCCTCTCGGTTTTCCTCCTGCACCTCTGCCTCCCCAGTTCTCCATCCACCCCTCTTGATTGTGCCAATTCTCACCCTTCATCTTCCCGGGTCTCACTGTGAGCCCAGGACAGCCTCAGACCTGCGGTGATCCTCCTGTCTCCGTAATCCCCAGTAATCCTGAGTGCTGGGATCCCAGGTGTGTGCCACCACCCCTGGCACACAGCCACTTTCTGCTGGGGACTTGAGACCCTGGAGGAGGGGACTGCGGGAGCGGGCAGGGACTTGTGGGAGGTCGAATGCTGGGTACTGGTGGAGCCAAACCTGCAGGAGTAGAGCTGGGCTCAGGAGGACCAGTTCACTGACCCATGCTAGGAGCTCTGGGTTCAAGTCCTGGCTCTGTGTTTTACAGCTGTGTGATCTGGCACTGGCAAACTCGCTGGGCCTCAGTTTCCTCCCCATGTGCAACAGGAACAGTAGCTACCTTCCTCATAGAGCTGTTGTGACAGTCAGTGACATTAGATGTGTCACATAAGTTCTACAGGTCAGCCAAGCACTTGGTAGTGGGCCAACACTAAAAGCCACCTCTAGACTGGGGCTGTCTGTTACCTACCAGCAATTTTATGCCTTAACTCCTTTATCCCTCAGGAAGCCTGTCTACTGTTATGACCACCTCCCTTTTTTTGAGACAGGGTATTGCTATGTAGGCTACGCTGGTCTTGAACTCACTACATAGCCAAGGATGGCCTCAAGCTCACAGCCATCCTCCTGCCTCAGCCTCCCAATGCTGGGATTCCAGGCATATGCCTCTGTGCCTAGTGCATTACTTCTTCATAATGAGAAACCAAAACTGAGAGGGGTCTAGGGGGCTGCTCAAGCTCACAAAGCTAGATTAGAGAGCCCAGCATGCTGACACTGCCTTCATTCCCAGCACTCAGGAGGGTGAGGCAGCAGGATCAGGAGTTCAAGGCCAGCCTGGACTCACAATGAGACCCTGTCCAAATAAAAACAAAAACAAAAACACTAGATTCGAACCATGGTATGGAGAATGACTGTGGTTAACAGAGGGCTTGAAAAGTGCCATGATCTTAAGGGTAGTCATAAGAATTGAGGAGGGGGGGGTCTCGATTCCATTTCCAGATTGTTTTCTTTTCTAGGAAGGAAGCATTGAGGTTGACATTCCAGGGCCCAAATACTTGTCTGCAGTGAGCTCGGAAGGCACTCAGGGAGGCACTGTGGCACCTATGACAGGAACCATCGAGAAGGTAATCGGTCAGGCCACAGGTGCAGGGCGGGGAATGCTGTGGTTGCCCTGTGTCGTCTGCGTGTGTCCTCTGTCCTCAAAAACCTGCACTCTCTGGGAAGCACCCATTCTGAGAAAGCAAAGGGCCCTAGGATGGCTCCAGGTTCCGTACTGCAGTCTTCAGTGAAAATAGCGATTTACCTAACTTAGGATAAAGACTACTAGTCTGTTTGGTTTGGGGGCTGGGAATTGAACACAGCACCTTGGCACATGGTAAGTATGTGTTCTACTGCTAAGTTGTACCCCTAACCCAAGGTTTCTGGGGGGTTTCTAGGTATCTTTTTTGTTTTAATTTTTATTAGGAATGTTTTTAGGGGCTGGCAAGATGGTTCAGCGATCTAAAGAGCCTGCTTAGGAAAGCTTAGGCAATGGCTGGTACTGCGGTTCAATCCCCGGCACCACGTGCTACACCAGCCCCATCGCCAGAGCAGGCTGAGTCGGCCATAAGAAAAAAAAAAAAGGAATGTTTTTAGTACATGATTACACTCATAGTGAAAAATTAGTCCATGTATACAATGCATCTTAATTCTATGCATACCCCTCTCCCTGCCCCGCCTTCTTTGCCTTCCCTGCCCTCTCCCTCCATCTGCTAGTTTTGAAGGTGAGAATGTATGTCAAAGGACAAATAATGTGCTTCAGAGGGTGTCACTCAGTTATAGAGCACATGTGTAGCATGCATGGGAGGAGGGGTTCAGTTCCTGTGACACACACACACACACACACACACACACACACACACACATACACACACACATAGAGGTACAAATAGTCCAAATTGTCTTGTTTTGTTTTTGTATAGTCTTGCTCTGTAATGCAAGCAGTTCTCCTGCCTCAGCCTCCTGAGTGCTGGAATTACAAGTGTGTGCCCCCACATCTGACTCATATTGTCTTTTATTATTAAAATTGAGCATTCAGCAGACCCCGTGGTACATGTCTGTAGGTCTAACACTCCAGCACTCTAGAGGCTGAAGCAGGAGAATCACTGTGAGGTCAAGACAGCCTGGGCTACACAGTTATTTCAGAGACAACCTGAACTACATAGTAAGATACTGTCTCACAAAATTAAAAAAGAGAGAGAGAGAGAGAATGTTCAACAGACAATATTCCCCTAAATGTTTTTGTTATTTTGTTTTGATTTTTTGGTATCAGGACTCAAACTCAGGACTCTGCACTTACCAGGCATGCATTATGCCACTGAGCTCTATCTTAACCCCTGAAGGTCATTTTTTTTTTGTCTTTTTGAAACAGGGTCTTGCTATGCAGTTCAGGCTGACCTTGAGCTCACTTTTATAGCCCAGGCTCGTCTCGAACTCGCACCGATCCTTCTGCCTCAGCCTCCCGAGTGCTGAAATTACAGGCATGCGCCACCATGCCCGGCTCTGAAGGTCATTTTTAATGTTAAATTTTGGTTTTGTTTCGAGACAGGGCTTCACTGTAATTCAGACTGGCCTTGAACTCACTTCGATTCTCCTGCCTCAGCCTCCTGAGTGCTGAGACCACAGGCGTCCGCCGCTACCCCCAGCATGGGCCTCTTTTATAAAGACCCTGATTCCTACCACTACACGGAGGCCCCCACTCAAGTATGGCCATCTTAGGGTTAGGATTTCAATGTGTGAATATTTGGGTGATGAAAACATTCGGATCCTAGCAGGGAGTGATATGTAACTGCAAGGGAGAATACTTCCTAGCCTCCTCCTAGGCACTGGGACCCTGGAGAGTTTCACAGGCACCAAAGTCTCGAACACTCAACTGTTTATCCTTGGAAAAGGAAAGGAAAGGAGAAAATGACCGCTGAACGTGTAGGTGATTTCACACCTCTACTCTGGAATAGTCGCCCCCACGGTGGGGTGAGCAGAGAGACCTGGACCCACCCCCAGGGCAGGCTGAGCTGGCCATAATTAAAAAGAAAGAAAGAAAGAAAGAAAGAAAGAAAGAAAGAAAGAAAGAAAGAAAGAAAGAAAGAGAGAAAGAAAAGGACAAGAAAAAAGAACTGGTAAAGATAGATGTTTTAAAACCGGGCATCCTGGTGCTCACCTGTAATCCCAGCATTCAGGAGAATGAGGCAGGAGGATCACTGAGTTTGAGGCCAGCCTGGAATGTACACAGTGAAACCCTGTTTCAAAAAAACTAAAATGTAACTAAGTTAATGCAAGCAAGGCAGGTAGGCCTCTCTGGGAGGGCACCAGAGAGACTCAGGCAAGAGAGGCCTAGAGCCTGGAGCGTGGCAGGGGCACCTCTGTGATGACAGCACTGAGAGGCCAAGCTGGGAGCATTGCCAGGAGTTCTAGGCCAGCTTGCACTGCATGGCCCGACCCTGTCTCAAAATAAAACAAAACAAAAAGCACTGTTCTAGATGGAGTGATTTGCACAGCCTTCAAGAACACTTCCCTCTTCTCACAACTGAGGCTCCATACAACGGTTTGCTTACTTGCTTGCTTGCTTTATTTTAAGGGGAGGAAGTTTATTTAGCTCACAGTTTGTGGAGATTTCAGGACATCGTCACCTGGCTCCAAGGCAGGGTGGCTTGGCAGAAGGCAACAGTTCATGGTGGTGGAAATCACCGCGCGCAAGGGCAAAAGGGGAGGGGCTAGCACTTATTTATGAGATGAAGTCTCGCTATATAGGTCGGGCTGGCCTTGAACTCACAGCAGTCCTCCTGCCTCAGCCTCCCAAGTGCTAGAATTATAAGCGTGTGCTACCAAGCCCAGGTCACAATGACTTTAGAACCTAACTCCATTATGTAATGTTTCTAAAAACCCCAAGAGTTAATCAGTACAGTGGTGCATGCCATTGTCCCAGCACTAAGGAAGGCTGAGGCAGGAAGATCATTGCAAGTTTGAGACCAGCCTGGGCTACACAGTGAGTTCAAGGATAGCTTGAACTACAAAGTGAGACCCTGTCTCAAAAAGTAAATAAATGAATAAATAAAGCCTCATATTTCTGGGATTGCTGATAAATTTTAATTCTCTCATGTGAGGATTGTCTATACACTTAACTCCCTAGGGTCCTGAAGACACGAAACACACAGACACACACACTTTGGAACACTATTCTAGACAACCCCCAAATTAAAAAATCCAGGCATGGGGGCCTGGCAGGATGGCTCAGTGGTCTAAAGCACCTGCTTAGGAAAGCTTAGGTGGCTGCAGGGACTGCGGATGGATCCCTGGCACCACATGCTACACCAGCCCTGCCCTCAGGGCAGGCTGAGCCAGCCATAAAAATAAAATAAATAAACAACAACAACAACAAAAATTAAAATTAAAAAAATAAAAAGTAAAAAAAGTAAAAAATCCAGGCATGGAGGTGTACACCTGTAATCTCAGCACTAGGGAGGCTGAAGCAGGAGGATGGCTGCAAGGTTGAGGCCAGCCTGGGTGACATAGTGAGTTCAAGGCCAGCCTGAACTGCACTATGAATACCTATCTCAAAACAAACAAACGAACAAAAAAAAGGGCCAGCTTAATAGCTCAGACCTGCAAGCAGGTGCAGGGGCCAGGAGTTCAATCCCCGAGCCTGCCAAGATATGCTGAGCTGGCAGTTGAGACTGGGGTGGTGGTGTGTGCCTGTAATCCCAGCTCTTGGGAGGCTTTAAAACAAGCAGATCACTACTAGTCTCATCTAGTAGGAGACCCTGAACACCCTGTAGACCCTTCCCTGAAATACAAAAGAAAACAAAGCCAGTCAAGACTCCTGCTCAGAAGGGTCCCTTTGCATCTGTTGGTCCTGCTCCATTGAGTCTCACTTGTGCATTCATGAAAGAGACCAGAAGAATGCAGAAGACCTGGACAGTGGGCTCACCTGACGCAAGCCAACCAGAAGGCTTGGGCAGGAGAGGCAGGGCCTAGCAGTTCTGGGGCCTCAGGTTGTCGGGGCACCTGGGGTCTCTCGCATTGGCACCTTTGGCTTCGGCAGACGATGTGCCCACACTTCTACTTGGTGTCCTCACATATTGATTTGTCCTTGTGAACTTCCAGGTGCTTGTGAAAGCAGGAGACAAAGTAAAAGCTGGAGATTCGCTGATGGTTATGATCGCCATGAAGATGGAGGTGCGTGGAATCATGAGCTGAGTGATAAACCTTGAGAATTAATGCCTCACTGTTCCTCTGCCTTATACTGGAAGCAAGTGCTGTTTTAAATATTAAGAGCTATAGACTGGCTGATCATTGGTTGCAAAACCAAGCTCACTGGGTGTGGTGGCGCACACCTGGAATCTCAGCACTGAGGAGTCTGAGGCAGGAGGAGCCTCAAGAATTCAAGACCAGAGCCGGGTGTGGTGGCTCACGCCTGTAATCCCAGCACTCGGGAGGCTGAGGCAGAAGGATCGGTGCGAGTTCGAGACCAGCCTGGGCTACAAAAGTGAGCTCAAGGCCAGCCTGAACTGCATAGTGAGACTCTGTCTCAAAAAGACAAAAAAAAAAAAAAAAAAGAATTCAAGACCAGGGCCAGGCAGGATGGCTCAGTGGTCTAAAGTGCCTGCTTAGCAAAGCTTGGGTGGCTGTAGGGACTGAGGTTCAATCCCTGGCACCACATACTGTGCCAGCCCTTCCCTGAGGACAGGCTGAGCCAGCCATAAAAATAAATGAACAAACAAAAGTTCTGAAACAAGAAAAAAATAAAATAAAATAAAAACAAATTCAGTGAAAAAAAAAAAAGGAAAAAAAAAGAATTCAAGACCAGCCTAAATTACATTGTGAGACCCTGTCTCAAAAACCTCTCAACTATCCTGTCAGTATAATTTTATTGCAGTTTTATGAAATTGCACCTGCCATTTTCTGGTTATGAAAGCATTATTTGTTGGCTGCATCTATTGCTGTCTTCTACAGCTGAGCTTGGGATGGCAAGCATTAGTATCAGTGTGAAAATCTGGGTCAAATTAAGTTGGCTGCTTAGGTTTTTGGGGTGAGTGGAAGGATGGTAGGTAAGTGGATCTGAGCCCTGAACACATGGTGTTCCCCAAGTGCTTCCCCAGACAAGTTCCTGGGCTGGGCTCACTATGCATTGGCCCAGAGAGCAGTTTCTTCTTCTCCATGCCAGGGGTCAAAGGCAGGCCAGGCTCCCTTCCTTTCCTGGGCTCCATCCCTGCCCCTGCGCTCTGCTCTGCATGAGATGACCCTGACCAGGTGGGGTCCTGCGGGAAGCTGGAGTTGAGAGCTCTGTGTTTATCTGGGGCCTCACAGTCATGCCCTGGAATGGGTCCCTGGAGTGTCCAAGACTGTAAACATGGCCTGAGGTGCATTAAAAAAAAAAGAAAGAAAAAGTGGGGAGGCAGAGAGACTAGAAAACATCCAAGCTGGCAGCTACATCATAGCTTTGGCCACCCTGGTGTGGCAGGAACCTGGTCCATCCTTGTTGGCACCGTGACCCTTGCTTGTGTCTTGGCAGCATACCATAAAGGCTCCCCAGGATGGCACAATAAAGAAGGTGTTCTACACGGAAGGGTCGCAGGCTGACAGACACTCTCGTTTGGTTGAATTCGAGGAGGAGGAGGAAAGTGACAAAAGGGAATCCGAATAAACCTCAGCGCAGAAATGGCCAATTGTGCAGAATCTTCCCTATGCCGAAACACACAAGTGCCTCCTGCGGCCCCTCCTAAGTACTATAGACGCCTAAGTACTATAGCAGGTGTACCAAATAAAGGGTGGTATGTGCGTACTGAAACCCGTCCACATAGAGAATCATGTACTTCAGTCCCAGGTGCAATGCTAAATTATCCCGAAAGGTTTCATACTAATAAAATTGAATTCTACTTTTTTATTATCAGAAGCTAATGTGGTTTGTTTCTGCCTTGTAGCATCTTTTAGGAAGCGGGTATGGCAAGTTGGTCAGAGACCAAGCAGAAATGAAAGGTCATTTGAATAAATGAGGTATTTCTCAGTTACACTTGGGCTGAACACAGAGAATAACATATTACAGAGATAGATGCCACTGAGCTAAGTTCAACCAAGATTTTATTTTGCAAAGAGTAACTTACTTGGCAGTTTAAAGATAAGGATAGTGCCGGGCATGGTGGCTTACACCTGTAATCCTAGCACTCGGGAGGCTGAGGCAGGAAGATTGGTGCGAGTTCAAGACCAGCCTGGGCTACAAAAGTGAGCTCAAGGCCAGCCTCAACTGCATAGCAAGACCCTGTCTCAAAAAGACAAAAATAAATAAATAAATAAAATAAAGATAAGGATAGTACTTGTTTTTGGTCTCAGGAAATGGAAAGTTTCCCTTTAGACCACTTCTGTCTTATTTTTATAATTTTTTTTTTTTTTTTTTTTTTTTTTGAGACAGGGTCTTGTTCTGTAGCTCAGGCTGGCCTTGAATTCACTTTGTAGGTCAGGCTGGTCTCTAACTCATGGCGATCCTTCTGCCTCAGCCTTCTGAGTGCTAAGATTACGGGTGCCTATCATTAGACTTTCTTTTTTTTTTTTTCAGGGAGTGGTCTACAGGGTGTTCAGGGTCTCACTACTTGATCAGACTAGTAGTGAAATGCTGTTTATATCCTCCCAAGAGCTGGGATTACAGGCGCATGCCACCACTCCCAGTCTCAGTTGCCTCTCAATTGCCGTCTCAGAGCGCCCCAGGGGTGGGGCCGGCAAGGCAGGACCAGGGATTGAACCCCCAGCCCCTGTGCCTGCTTGCAGGTGCTTTAATCCACTATTTGGCCAGCCCTACAGTTTCTAATCTTATTTTTTAAAAGTTGTATATCATACTAGAACACAGTATCAATATCTAATTTGGAAAAACAATTTTACAGTAGTGGGTAAGAGTAGAAAGTTTAAATGTTGGCTGCTTTTTTCTAGAAACGTTTTTAAATTACCTTTGTTTTTCTTTCCTTTTTTTTATTAATTAAGCTTATTGGTATGTATCACTCAAGTGATACATAATGATCACATTCATCATAGGGAATTTGTACTTGATATAACTTGATTCTTTTTTTCCCCATTCCATTACCCTCCCTTTTAACCTCTCCCCCTCATTGACAAGGCTTTATTTCTTTTGCTTAGACTAGTGGTTGGTTCTCAACCCGTGGGTCGCGACCCCGGCGGGGGTCAAACGACCAAAACAGGGGTTGCCTAAAGCCATCGGAAAATACATATTTCCCGATGGCTTTAGCCTCTGAGAAGTCACGCTACCACCTGCAGCAGCGCTATTCAGCTGGAACGCACGCCATTATGGATGCGCGTTCCAAACTGAATGCATGCGCACATGCGCAGATGTGATTGCGCATCACGTGATTGCGTTTGGGGGTCACCGCAACATGAGGAACTGTATTGCGGGGTCACAGCATTAGAAAGGTTGAGAACCACTGGTTTAGACTTTAAGTTCCTGTTCTTTCATGCACTATTAGCTGAATTGCTGTCTTGCTGAATATATAGTCTACATTAAATGTTGTGGAGGCTACACACACACACGCACGCACACACACACACACACACACACAGGATAGCTTTTGTACTTTATGATGCCTCTAGTGTCACTGAGAAAGTATGACATAATCACGTGAAGAGTTGTATTATGCAGGAAAACATCAAATCCAAAGTTAAGGGAGCTCTGAGCTGTAGGCGAGCAATTCCACTGACAAGGCAGCAATGATACCAAGGATACCAAAGGCTGACATCAAAGCGCTGGGTTTCCAAATGCGTCTGATCACGCCTTTCTGACCCAGGCAGCTCCAAGTCCGGGTCCCGCCTCGTGGGGGTGGGGTGAGGCTTCGGGTGAGCTGGAGGGGTGGGTGGACCAGCGCTTCCAGAGCCTGGTAGATGTGACCTGGGTGGGGCTAACGCAGGGGCACCCCGAGCCTGGAACTTGTGGACCAGACATGAGAAAGGGCCAGGGCTTCGCTGTGCTGAATGAGCAAGATGTGCTCTACACCTGAGAGCTGATCTGCCTGGCCGAAGTGGGAGGTGCTCCAGGGCATTGCTAGGAACCCCGTGGAGATTAGTTGGGGCCACATTGCCACCCAAGAGACAAGGTTTCACTGCATAGTCCATGGCGGCCTGGAACTCACAGCGATCCTGCTAGACAGTGCATGCCTGTAGAATAAGCACGCACCTACGTGAACCAAACGAAAAGCTGCTCCCTGAGCACCACGGGTGGGGCCGAGGCTGTGGAGTGAGTTCCAGCATAGGCGGGGACAGGGCCCCCTGCACCTTGGTCTCTGTGCCGGTCCAACCAAATCCTGAGAAGCACACAAACTGCTTTCTCTCTCTTGCTCTCTCTCTTTTTGGTGGGACCAGGGTTGGAACTCACGATCTTGCACTTGCCAGGCTGGCACTTGTGCCACAGAGCTATCTCCCCAGCTCCAACAGTGTTCCCTGAAGGGCCGCAAATAGCAATAAGAAATTATCATTAGCCAGCACACGCCTGTGATCCCAGCACTTGGGAGGCTGAGGCAGGAGGATCAGTGCAAGTTTGAGACCAGCATGGGCTACAAAAGTGACTCAAGGCCAGCTTGAACTGCATAGTGAGATCCTGTCTCAAAAAGAAAAAAAAAAAAAGTCATTACAGAACCTTTGCATGGAGAGGGTGATATTTTGGGGAAATATATTAAAGCACATCTGAAAGCCCGGCCTGGTGGCATGTCTATAATTCCAGCACTGGGGAGGCTGAGGCAGGGGGGCAGTAAGTTTGAGGCCAGCCTGGGCAACTTAGCAAGACTCTGTCTCAAAACATACATAAACACGGGGCTGGGGAGATAGCTCCGAGGCACAAGTGCCTGCTGGGCAAGTGCAAGGTCGTGAGTTTGAACCCTGGTCCCACAAAAAAAAAAAAAAAAAAAAAAAAAAGTACATAAACAATATGTGCATATACATGAAGGAAGGTTCTTTCTGTCACATTAATGGGAAATGGGATCAAGCCGTGTAAGGGAGCAGGGTAGGGTCTGTTAAGGGTCAACGGCAGGTGCCACCTGTGCACTAGGGGCCAGTGGGCTCCAGGAAAGGCAGGACACCACAGGCTTTGGAGAACAGAAGCACAGCCTGAGGGCAGAGGCACCGAAAGAGTCCACCTTGAGAACTAGGTGTGTGTTGGGGGTTGTGGAGCTGCACCCCGAGGGGTCCTGGTCCCGTTCTCACCCTCGGAGGCAGTGGGGCTGCTGCACACTGTGCTTTGCGGGTAGACAGGGTAAGAGTGGAGTCCTCTAGCAAGGGGCCAAGGAGGGCCTGTACACTTGGGTTTGGGGTCCACCCCCAACCCCTGAGACAACCCCCCCTCAGCTCCTCTCCCCTGCTGCCTTTCAGGTGAGTCTGGGAATCAAACTACTGACCCCTGTGCCTGACTGGGATTGCAGGCGTAAGCACTTAAACAACTGTACTATCCTGAGACAGCTGGTCCCATCTATAATAACCAAGTGCCTGTGGTTGCCCCACCCGCCATGGGAAGCCTAGGGTACACCAACAAGCTCAACCCCCAGCCCGCCGTGATGATTTTTAATCTGGGTCGAGAACAGAGGGGGGTTTTTTTGTTTGTTTGTTTTTATGGGACTGAGGTTCGAATTCACAACCTTGCACTTGCCCAGCAGGCACATGGAGCTATCTCCCCAGCCCCAAGAACACAGAGCATTGTACTCAGAACACAATGTTAGAGAGGAAATTCTTGCCTTCTTTTTTGTCCATTTTTGTTTTGCGAGACAGGCTTTCATCAGGTAGTCCAGGCTGGCCTTAAGCTTGCCACGATCTTCCTTAGCGCTTCCTCAGCCTCCTCAGCGCTCAGGAGGCTGTGTCCAGAAGGCCTGGCTCTAGTCTCTTTTTAGCTGTAGCAACTTTTTTTCTTTTTTTTTTCTTTTTTTTTTTAGCTGTAGCAACTTGAGTGAGTCATTTACCTCTGAGCTTTGTGAAACTGGGGCACCAGATGTACTTCACAGGGTCATTTTGGAAGTTAAATGACAAAAACGCAGCCATTGTCTGTCTGAGCTCCATTGATATTCATTATTAGTTTTTTGTTTTATTTTGTTTTACGTGAAATGTTTTGTTCAGCTGAGTTTCCCTTGAAATTTTTTTTTTTTTTTTTTTGAGACAGGGCCTCATTATGCAGTTCAGGCTGGCCTTGAGCTCCCTTTTGTAGCCCAGGCTGGTCCTCGAACTTGCACTGATCCTCCTGCCTCAGCCTCCCAAGTGCTGGGATTCCAGGTGTGTGCCACCACACCCGGCTTCCCTTGAAATTTAAATTGCCTGAAAACAAGTTACTGGTTATTAACTGTTAGATTCTGCCAGAGAACAGTTAAGAGCCTAGACTACTTTCAGCCTAGCTGGCTACTCTGCCGAGCTAACACGCGGGCTCTCAAGCGGTGAGAAGATCCTGCCTGGACAGCAACCAGCCCTCCCTCCCCCAGCCCCAGGCAGGTCCAGGTCACCAGGCACCTGTGGGCCACAAGGACAGCGGGAGCAGGGACAGTTCACCTTTGATGTGAGCTGGGCCTGGACTTGCTCCATCCCGCGGGCCAGCCGTCACTCACAGGCGAGTGGAGAGCGGGGTGTGCCCGAGCGCCTAGCGGCTTCAGCCTGAGTGCGAGGGCTTCCACCTCTAGGACTGCAGAGTGGGGCGGCCCCCCGCCGAACACACTCTTTCTTCCTCTACGATCCACTTCCCTCCTCCCTCTTGTCATCCAGTCCTCTGAGGACCAGCAGAAGCAGAAATACCTAACCACGGTGCTTGTCCTGCTGTCCTTAAATATTTACAGCGCTGATAAGTAATACTTTGCAGTCCTGTCGCACCTTGCGGCGACGGATCTCCGAAAGCACGCCTAGATATCCACATTATGGTTCCAAATGCCCCCGAAGGCCAGGCGCGGTGGTGCATGCCTGTAGCCCCAGCTCTGGAGAGGCTGAGGCAGGAAGATCGCTGTGAGTTGGAAGCGGAAGCCAGCCTGAACTAGGGTGAGACCCTGTGCCCAAACAAAACAAAATAAAGCAAACAAAGTAATCACCTCTCAAAAGACAGGAAAATCCGACCTAAACTGCTCAAAAAGGGAGGAAAGGCGTGTCCTGAACGGTTCAGCTCCGCGCCCGTGCAGGGAACCTGGGCTTGCTGAGCCTTTTCTGCTTCCCAAGGGATTTGTGGCCTTGGCGTGGTGAGAAGCCTGGGAACCCCGGAGGTCCGGAGGCTGGGGCAGACTTGCCAACTTCCCCATGCTGGGAACAACCCTGGCAACACCATGCCTCCAAACTTCAGGATGCCCTACTCCCAGGACCTGTCCCCTGACACGTGTCTCCCATCTGCTGGTCTGTTGGGGAACCCGAAAGCCCCAAAGCCAGGGGCGGAGCGCTCAAGGACAGCGCGGGCAGCCCCTAACACCACAACGACCCCCACCACCCAGCTCAGGAGAAGGAAGTGTAGCAGCCTCCGGAAGACCAGAGTCCTGCGTAGCATTCCACAAGGCTGGAATTAATTCTCAAGGGGCTGGGGTCACAGCTGGGTGTGCCCAGGGTGTGCGAGACCTTGGGCTGCATCCCTGGCCTCAATCTCCAAATATAGTAAAATAAAAATTGAAATAAAACCAGAAAAAATGTTCGTTCAAAAACTCCTACCCTAAGCCGGGTGTGTTGGCACATGCGTGTAATCCCAGCACTTGGGAGGCTGAGGCAGGAGGATCAGTGTGAGTTCGAGATCAGCCTGGGCTACAAAAGTGAGCTCAGGGCCAGCCTGAACTGCATAGTGAGATCCTGTCTCAAAAAGACAAAACAAAGACAAAAACAGGGCCAGGTGGGATAGCTCAGTGGTCTAAAGCGCCTGCTTAGGAAAGCTTGGGCAGCGCTGCGCCAGCCCTGCGCAGAATAAACAAAAGTTCTGAAACAAGAAAAAACATTTTAAAAACAAAAAACAAAAAACAAAAACAAAACAAACAAACAAACAACAACAAAAAAAAAAAAAACCAGACAAAAACAAAACCTCCTACTCCTCCACCACTGGGGGAAAAAAAAAAAAAAAATCCTGGGAATTTGATTCTTGTACCCTGTGGTGCCTGTTTTAAAAGACAGGGTCTCCTTCCCTCTCTAGCCCAAGACTGGCCTCAAATTCCAGGTGATCTGCCTGTCTCAGTCTCCCAAGACCTGGGATTACAGGGGTGCACCACCCCAGTTATCCTATCATTATCAATTATATCACAAAACTGCTTGGGGTTTTTTTGTTTGTTTGTTTGTTTTTGCCTTGTGGAAGGCAGGCTTCAGGCTCCTTGTAATGCACTCCTGCATGCCCTGCTGGCCAGGGCCCCCATTCCATTCCCCTAAGCCTCTCTGGGCCTGCTTGGCTGCCTCCCCTTAGCTGGGTCCTAACCCTGGAGACTTCATTTTAATCTAGCAGCTCCTGGGCTGGGGATGTGGCTCAGTGGTACAGTTCTTGCCTTGCATGTGGAAGACCTGGGTTCAATCTCCCACACCATAAAAAGAAGTAAAAAAAAAAGACAATACCTTAACTAATTATTGGAAACCCCGGACACGTGATGCAGAGTGTGACTATGTAGTTCCTTGACCCTAGAAATATGACTTGCCTGGTCCCAATTAGGTTTTCCACTTAATTTTTGAATATGTAATACATACTTGTTATGGTTTATATGTATTTGTCCCTCCAAAGCCTCATGCAGTCATGGGGTGGGGACTTCTATGGATTGAGACTTGATCCATGAGTCACTGGGATTATGTGATTTAGTACTGATCTAGAGTTTGAGACTTGATCCATGATCCCTGGGATTATGTGTTTTAAGTACTTCTGGGATTATGGGTACACCCTAACTCAGATAGGCTAAGGCAGAGAGCTGGAATATAATATAAAGAGAGACAGAGAGACAGACTAGTGCTGTTGCTCTCTGCTCCCTGGTTGTTCTGTTGCCTCTGTCACGATTGTTGCTGTTCTGCTACCATGAACTGCTGGCCTCTGCACTGTGCTTCTCTGCCTTGGATCTAGCCTAGTATGGACTGAAACCTCCAGTAACTGTGAAGGAAATAAACCTTTCCTTCCTTCATTTTGGGTGTTGGGTATTTATCCCAGCAATGAGTGAAAAGTAACTAAGACAATTCTCAAGGTTGAAAAATCTAAAAGTAACTTTCAAAAGGTAGCCGGTGATGAGCCAGATGTCATGGTACACACCTGTCATGCCAGTGACCTAGGGGACCAGTATGCCCCACCTGCTAGATGTCAGATAGGTTGAGTTTGTGTTTCCTGAAATTGGAGAATGAATGCTAAGAACCAATAGAGGTTCCGAGCAGGAAAATTT
This sequence comes from Myocastor coypus, assembly GCA_004027025.1. Taxonomy (NCBI): domain Eukaryota; kingdom Metazoa; phylum Chordata; class Mammalia; order Rodentia; family Myocastoridae; genus Myocastor; species Myocastor coypus. Next base: position 6,214 of record PVJA010033917.1, on the reverse strand, counting down.
ATTCCAGAGGGCAAGAAAGAGAGAGAGAGAGAGAGAGAGAGAGTGAGAGCTCCTGAAAGACAGGAGGGGTCCCGAATGGCTCCTCAACGAGCCCAGTTTGCTGACAGTTTCATGAGCAAAGCCACAACAGAGGTACAACATGGGTTAAATTAGAATCAACCAATAAGATAAGTACAGCCGCTTGGCTGATATTGATCCAACAGCGGTGAGAGTCTGTGGCTGATATCACTAATCCCAACTGAACAATTTATATCTTGTCTTTCGTTCAATTTGAGCAGCTTTAGCCTCAGTAGGTGGCTCCCCCCCCCCCATGAGAGCGTGGTCTATTTATGGAGGAGACCTCAAAAAGGTGGCACCAAGGATCTCCAGCTTTCGTGTATCCCTTAGGGTTGGATGTAAATCTGGCCACGGTGACTTCCATCTGCAGGCGGCCTCCAACCACAGTCCTGATGTTTTCTTATCTTCTGTAGTATGATGTCCTCGAGGGTCCAGCTCTATCTGAATATCTACTTTGACCTAATGCAGCTGTCTATAATACCAGTGCTCTAGAAGCTGAGGCAGGAGGACTGCCACCAGTTCAAATGCCAGCATACAAAGTGAAATCAAGGCTGACCTCCGGAATATGGGTTCTGAGGCCCTGTCAACCGACGGGTCAGCGGCATGTGGCCACCCGTCTCCCACTTCTCCAGTCCCTTCTCTGCCTGTTAAGCATTGTTATTTTTCCTTGTATAACCTCCCCAGGTTTTTGTTTTCATAGCATTGCATACAAGGCCCTTGCAATGACCTACAGCCCTAGTCCCAGCACTCGGGAAGCTGAGGCTGAAAGATGGCTCCGAGTTGGAGCCTGGCCTGGGCTACACAATGAGTTCAAGGTTCGAAAAACCGCGCCTATCTTTTCTGTCAAAGGATATAACAGGAGCGCCTCCAGTTTGTACTCTAGTCCCGCCTAGGCAGCCCCTCTGGAACACACCAAAATTACGGAAAACGCCTGCTCAGTTCAAATTCTGGAGACCCAGCTACAGAGCAACACGCTTATCAATAGCCAAGGCCCTGGGGTTCCCTGTGCCAGCTCTTCCCTCCCTTAGCAACCCCGCCCAGCAACTCCTCAGGCCCGCCCTGACGCAACTTAAACTAGCCAATGGGGAGAGATTTGAGCTCTCAACTCAGCCAATGGGGAAAAAGGTCAGCAGCTTTCCCAGGCCTTGGGGCTTAAACTCCCGCTTGCCCAAGGCTTGACGAACCTGTTACTCGATGCTTGCACCTCTGCTAAAGAGAAATGCCTTGTTGAAAATTCTTGAAGTCTGAGTGCTTTGTTATCTGCACCAACTCGAAAGTCAGCCTGGGGTATACGACCAGACCCTGTCTGGAAATACCTGCCCCCAGCCCAAAGCAGTACAAATATAGAGGCTAATTTTTCCCTTTCCCAGAAAAAAGTAGCATTTTATGCCCATGTTCTTGCACTATGCCTTTTTAAAAAACAACAACAACAAAAATTCAACAATGTATTTTAGATCTTTCCATAATGATATAGAGGAGTTCTTCATTCTGTTTCACAGCTGCATAGTATTCCATTTGTTCCACTAAACAGGTAATTTATTCAAACAAAAAAGAGTCCCAGCTGAGAAGAGGCGCGGTGCACAGCTGCGCAGAGGGTCTGACAAGGGCGGAGCCTCCGCTATCGCCGCCTGGCTTCTAGCGCACGAGTTCCTTTCTCATCATTCACCGAATTGGTGCCAGGTTGTGTGCGGAGCTCAAGCTCTCGAAGCAGGACAGAGTGAAGTCACGAACCACAAGGAAGACATTAGGGAGTCTTTTGGGTAACGAGAAATAGGAAAATAGCTCTGGATTTCCAGGAGGGGCCGGCGTGGATGGCGGCGTGGATGGCTGCGTGGCCTCTGGAGTCAGAGCTGCTAGTCGGTCAGCAGAACGGAAGGCACACTGTTGTTTAGTTGTCGCCTATCACGGGATGCTCTGCGGATTTACAAGACCCGCGCAGCCGAGGCTCTTAACCCAGATCCTGAGCATGTGCGCTTTAAAGGAAAGTAGGATTTTATTTTGTTATTTATTTAGAGGCAGTCTCATTGCTGGCCTTGAACTTGTGGCAATCCCTCTGCCTCAGCCTCCCCACTGCTGGGATTACAGGTGTGCACCACCCCACCTCAGCTGAAACTAGGAAGTCAGAGAAAAATTGATTATTTCGCATTTTTTTTTTATTTTTTAATTTTTTTTATTTTTATTATTATTATTATTTTTTTTTTGTCTTTTTGAGACAGGGTCTCGCTATGCAGTTCAGGCTGGTCCTGAGCTCACTTTTGTAGCCCAGGCTGGTCTCGAACTCGCACCAATCCTCCTGCCTCAGCCTCCCGAGTGCTGGGATTACAGGCGTGAGCCACCACGCCCGGCTATATTTCGCATTTTAATTCCTGGAGACTCAGGAGTTTAGTGGCGAGTGGAGCCGCGGAGCGTCCCTTCAGTAAGAGGGGGCTGCAGTTGAGGCTGTCTGAGGGTCACCGCGAGCCAAAGCTCTAGTTCGTTCTCTTGTTTGAGTTCCATTGATGCGCAGGGTTACGCAGCTCCAGCTCTGGCCCTTGTCCTAGCTGGCTGCCTCATTGATCCACTACCTAAATAGCCTATTTCTTACGAAAGGAGGCCGTTTATTTTGGTGAAAAGGGAGAGAGTTCATTCAAAGCTAGCTTGGAGAAGATGGACCCATTTGCCCCAAATCATGCCCCCTGCCTGTGTGTACAGCAAGGACACAGGAGCCAGGAGCACAGAAACAGCAGGCCTCCACACCTGCTTGTCCCTTTCAGTGGTCTTCAGAAGCTCTTCCTCTTTCCTGGGGAAAGTAAACCGGCTCCACACCACCGGAGTGGCATCTGCATATCCCGTCACTTCTTTGGGGCTGAGGAGAGGAGGAGAGATGGGTTATGTGTTCAGCAAGAGGAAGTCTGGAGAAGTTGCTTATCTCTACAAAAAAGAAATCTCACTTTTAGGCGCCAAGCATGGTGGTGCAAGCCTGCAATCCGGGCACTTGGGAGGCTGAGGAGGGAGGGTCGCTGTGAGTCGGCAGCCGCAGCCAGCCTGGGCTGTGTAGTGAGTTCGTCTCTGTCTGTCTGCTCTTGTCCTGAAGGCAATGGAGGAAGGAGACTGAAAGGACAGCAGCGAGGCATGCAGCCGGAGGTGGCTTAGAAGGAAGAACAAAAGGAAAGCTCTCACTTGTTCCGAGGGGCTCCACAGAGCAAGCCCCTAAAGGAGGCGAAGTCTAGAGGCTTTGATGCAGTCTTTGGGCAAGAAAGATGCAGAGGGACAGGTGGGAATGCAGGCATGCAGTTGCCTACCGTTTCTAGACTTTTGATGTCCAGAAAGTTTATTATTTCTTTGTCCTTCGCATTCCAGTATTTTGAAGCTTATCCTGCTTTTCCCGGGGACTTGTCCTTTGCTGTTCCATCTCCCAAGGCTCATCTTCAGTTTAGCTGGGTCCTTATTCAGTTTACTCAGGCCCTTGCCTTCACCTGCCCATCGCCCCCTGCATCTCCTGCTCTCAGGACCAATAGCTGGGAAGCCTCAAAATGAAGACATGCTTCCAGTTCTCCTCAGATTCCTCGTTTTTCTGCTTCATTTGTTCATCTCCATTTCATTAACATTCTTGATTAGCCTCCCACCCCAACCCAAATTCTCTGATGAGAGGAACCAGCTGGAGTGCTTGCCCAGAACAGATTTCTGGTTCGAATTTCTAAGTGGAAAAGCCTGGTGTTCTGCCTATCTAGGAAATGCTTCGTGCCGTTTTTCATGAGGAAGGTACGGCGAAGGTGAGTTAACCCCAGATATCCCAAATCACAGCGTCCCTAAAACCACCTGCAGTTCCCGATTCCACGGGGCCAGGCCGCCAGCGGGTAGGACCCCAGGCATCAGTGATTGCCAACGGTGGCTAGGGCCTGCGGGGTCAGCACCACTTGCTAGAGGTGCGCCATCTCAACGCCACTTCACACCTCCCGAATGGGCGAATGGGGCGGGGCTGCACTGGGGATGAGCCCAGCAGCCTGTGTGAGGCTGGCCTCCGGGTGAGATGTCCAATGCCTGCTGCAATTCCTGAACCGCAGATCTGTGCTGGTGTGGTCCTTGGCTTGCCAGGCAAGTGCTTATTCTACTGAGCTATCTCCCCAACCCTAAAAGTGAAGAAGGTTTGTTTGGTTTTGGTTTTGGTTTTTTTGGCTGGCTCAGGTTGCCTTAATGGTGGGGGTTGGGGATCGAAACACGGTCTTCTGAGCCTCACAGGTATTCCTGCGCAGGCACTTTAACCACCGAGCTAACCCTAAAGCCCCCTCAGCTGCCTCTTGCTTCTCAATGCTTCTGGCTGGCGTGTTCTTTCGTTCGAGATGTATATTCCTGATCAGATTTGTTCTGTATATATTTTCACAGTTTTAACTGATGTGGGGAAATCTTGGCAAGAAAGTGATCTTGCGGAATTTGGTGGGAACTTGGTCCTTGTTAACTTTAAAGCTAATTTTAAAAAATCTCGTGGGGTTTCTCTTTTACAATGCTGGGGACTGTACCCTGTACCCAGGGCCTGGTGAATGTTGGGCAAACTCTTCTCCTGAGCTGTATCCTCAGCTGTAAACCTCATGATTTTTAAATGTTATCCTACAATTCAGGTTCACTGTACATATTCACTTAGCCAAGATGGCCTAGAAGACACCCTGGGGGGCTGACTCATGGCCTCAGTGTCCCTCTGAGGGTCACTGTTTCACAAAGAAGCAAGCCAAGCCAAGGCATGAGGCACATTCCCAGTTGAGGGGAGGGAAGGCTGCTGCTGTGAAACCCAAACCCAGACCACTTGCTGTGCTCCCACGAAGAGCAGCCTGGCTCTGATCTCCAGGTGACTCCCCAGCAGCCAACGCTTAGCGTCCTTGGGAGTAATCTTAAGATTTATACCAGCACGTGGAGGGTTTTGCACTGTGCAATCCATTTGGAAGCAAAGAATGCTTATTGGGAGGGTGCTTCCAGGGGTAGATTTAGGTTTTGTGAGTCTTAAAGTTGATACAGTTTTGGGGACTCTGTATAGAAAGAGCATCAGGACTGGGTAGAGTCCAGTGGCAGAGAGAGTGTTTGGCATGAGTGAGACCTTGGGTTCAAGCCCCAGTGCTGAAAAAAGAAAAAAGAGCTGGGCGTGGTGGTGCACGCCTGCAATCTCACCACCTGGAAAGCCGAGGCAGGAGGATTGTTTAAGACCAGCCTGAACTACATAGTGAAACCTTGTCTGGAAAAAAAGAAAAGAAAGAAAAACAATGAAATTATGTATGCAAAATTAGCTATGGAAGTATGAACAGTTGTTAACCAAATGTGGTAAAGGGTTCACTTTTTTAAAAAAATCAAATGACCATGGGGGTGAGTGATGCCGTACAATGATAGAGAGCTCTTGCCTGGTATGTGCAAGGCCCTGGTTTTGATGACCTGTAACATTGGAAAAAAAAAAGACCAAGTACTCAGAAGGGACTTACAGAAGCAGGGGCCTGTGCATCACTGGTGTCCTGGCAACGCTCTCTAGGGTGGGCTCTTGTAGTGCACAAAACACAGCTGGGGCTGCGAGACCAGCCCAGCTCCCTCCTCCTGAACTGGAGCAACGTCCCAGGATAATGCCTTCCTCCGCTGGTCTCAGGAAAGCAGAAATGAAAAGAACAAAGATCCAGGAGATGAGTGGAGCAAAGGTTCCAGCACATGAGTGGCATATCTCTTGGCCTAACTTTCAGGAAGCTTTTCCCACTTGAACCTTGTTAAAAATTCATAAGTATAGGCTTTATTTGTTGTGTGTAATTTTTATTTATTTTATTTTATTTTTTCGTCGGGACTGGAGTTCAAACTCACAACCTTGCCAGGCAGGAAAAAAAAAAAAAAAAAAAAAAAAATTGAAATGTAAGGCTGTGTAAGATTTGTTTCTCCTTAGCCGGGCGTGGTGGCACACGCCTGTAATCCCAGCACTCGGGCGGCTGAGGCAGGAGGATCGGTGCGAGTTCGAGACCAGCCTGGTTACAAAAGTGAGCTCAAGGCCAGCCTCAACTGCATGGCGAGACCCTGTCTCAAAAAGACAAAAAAAAAAAAAAAAAGATTTGTTTCTCCTAATCTTCCTCACTTGTGCCACAGAGCTATCTCCCCAGCCCATTTATTTATTTATTTGTTTGTTTGTTTGTTTCCTTTTTGAGATAGGGTCTCTCTATGC
>PVJA010033916.1:0-22908 GCA_004027025.1 Myocastor coypus | reverse complement strand
AAAAAAAAAAAAAGTAATGTGGATTTAGAAAGGTTAATGTTTAGTTGTTTGATCAATCTTATATACCTATATGTATTAATCTAAACTGATCCGATGATGAAAATATGTAATATAACCATTGTTAAATTTAAACAATAAAAGAATTGAAAAAAAAAAAAAAGAAGAAGGAATCTGGCAAGGCCCAAGCGGGCAACTAAAATGGAATACGTGAAGCAGGTAGCTCCTGAGCACAAAGACCAGGTTTCAGCGGTGCAGACCGGGACGTCTGAGTCTGAGGCGCCCGCAGATTTGGGGTCTGGCAAGCGCCCTCCTTCAGGCTCACAGGGAGACCCTTCCTACTGTGTCCTTGCTATCTCTTCAGCCTTCAGCTCCTTCGGAAGGCACAGATCTTCCCGAGCGCCACAGGGAAACCTAACCGCCCTCCCCAGGCCCTGCCTCCCAGCACACTCTCTTGGGCAGCACGAAGCATTCAGGTGAGGAGGCGTCTGAGAAAGGAGGGGCCGCACCCGGGGAGGCCAGGTGAGGGCCAACTTCTCCACACAGCCTGTCCTCGCCTTTGAGCAGGAGTCCCCAGAAAGTCAGCTCCCTCCGGAGCCTTCAGGTTCTGCGGCAGTGCGCCTTCAGGGCTCACCCTCCCTCACCACTTCCGCTAGAGCCTGTAGAGGAAGCTAAAAAGAACTTTCACTGCTGCACTACTTTGGCCAAATCCTGGGGCCTCAGTCAGTTTCTCCACAGCACAGGTGAGGAGCTGGATGCCGTGTGGCAGCCACCTGTCTGTCCTGCATGGTCTGAATCTCTCTCTGACTCCAAGGTCCCTGTCCCATACTGAACTGAAGCCTGGGACCGAACCCCCAACCCCAACCCCACCCCTGCACACTGCTGCCACACCGCCCTTTTGGTGGCCTGGAGCCAGGGACCCACAGGAGCGCTGCATCATTTTCCAGCAGACGGAGGCCACCTGCTATTCTCCAGCTTGGCCCTGGGGCTAAGATTGGAGCAGCTCCCTGTGTTAGGCAAGGCCGAGCAGGAAGAGGACAGGACCGACCTCTGCTTGGAAAACCAGTTGTGCAACTCGGGCCCGCGGCTCAGGGACACACGCGGGAGCCCGGAAAGGCTGCCCAAAGGAGCCAGAGCCTTCTTTGAAATGAATATCTTGGCAAGACCCACAGAGAAATGTCTTTTCAGACGTCACTAGCTCTCGATTGCTGCTAATTTATTCAGTCTGGCTGCAGTGTCCTGGCCTGTCCCAGCATCCTTGGAAAGAGAGCCTCACGGTGTCATGGTCAGAAGCCCCTGGAGTGTGGGGGCAGGCAGCGTAGAGTCCACAGCTGAGCCTGTTTGTACCTAGAGGTAGCACGAATCCACAGCACACTCACTGGCTTTTATGGCCAGCAGAAGCCCTCTGCAAGGAGTGAAAGTCGCTTTTCAAGTCTTAATAAGTGAGACAGGCAAAGGGACAGAGGTCAGGGAGAGACTGAATGGTGTAGCTACACAGTCTTTTTTATTTTAACCTGATCTAAGGTGGCTCTAAAGATGATGGAACAACTGCATCCTTGTCTGGAATAAGCGTATAATAATGGCTGTGCATATTGGACATGCACTATGTGCTGGAAGCAGCCAAGAGTCTTACTTACACTGTCCCCAATCCCGCTGCAGCTCTGTAAAGTACATCTTCTTATCAACTTCACCAGCAAGGGCACACCGAGGCCCTGGGGGGCACAGTGACCACCCAGCATCGGGCAGTGGGCTGAAAGGCTGGAACCCAAATGAAGTCCTGACTCCTGCAGAGTCTCCCCGGACACCACAAAACCCCTCATGCGTATTTCATGATTGTTTTGTTTGGATTAGGTTGTTTACTTTTTCTCTTTTGCAGTGCTGGGGATCTAACCCAAGGCCCTGTGCATACCACACAAACACCGCTCGTAATTATTCTGAAGGATAACATGGAATAAGCCGCTCACAAGGGTGACACAGGTCTTAGAAAGGGACCGTGTCCACTCACGGTCTCAGCCCCGCAGCACTGTCCCTTCTCTCAGTCTCCCAGGAGAGGCCGTCCCTGTCCCACATTTGCCACCAGGACTGCCTGTCTCCTGGGCCAGACTGTGCACTCAGTCAATGCCAGCACTACCTCCTCAGTTCTCTGCGTATAGTAGGTGCTCAAGAAATGTTTCTGGGTGGATCAGGCAATGTGCTTCTTTTCATTACCCGCAGTATCTAATTCAAACGTGGTCTCCTGTTTCTCTCTACTTATGTCTTGACTACTTTTCTCTCATTGCTGGGACAAATACCCGACATCCAAAATGAAGGAAGGAAAGGTTTATTTAGCTCACAGTTACTGGAGGTTTCAGTCCATACTTGGCCAGATCCAAGGCAGACAGGCATATGGCAGAAGGCAGCAGCTCACGGCGGCAGAACAGCAACAGTATGGTGACAGAGGCAACGGAACAACCAGGGGGTCAGAGAGCAACAGTGTGACTCTGTCTTTCTGTCTCTCTTTATATTACATTCAGGCTCTCTGCCTCAGCCTATCCACCTTAGGCCACACCCATAATCCCAGCCTTACTCAGAATGATAACGCCATCAGTACTAAAACACATAATCCCAGTGGCTCATGCGTCACGTCTCAAACTCTAGAAGTCCCCACCTCATGATTGCATGAGGCTTGGGGGGGACAACTAGACATAAACCATAACAACTTAATCCCAAGTAACCGTGCTTCCTTTACTGACACTCTTGTCCTTTTGCACTCTGGGTTTCTGAGAGCTTGGGCGAGGAAGGCACTCTAGTGGCCCCTGAGAGGTGAGCCAATGGGAGACCAGGGCTATGGGTGGGGTGCCTCCAAGGCTCAGGGCCTTGTCTGCCACTGTCCTCTTCGGGGGTGCCAGCCCCCAACTGCTTCCTCAGTCCTGTGCACCTCCTGATTACCATCTCTTACCAGCCAGGGTGTAGAGATAGGCCTGTCCCTTCATCCCCACTCGGGGCAGCAGTGTGAGGCCTGTCACTTGGGATGACTTGGACACTGGTCACCTGTACACTGCCCCCCAGAGCATGACTTCCAGAGCAGCTTCTGGCTCGACTTCAGACAGCTTTCCTGGTTGGAGCTGATGTGGAGCACCCAACCCTCAACAGGAAGAATCACCTCCATCCCCTCCAGCCACCCTATGGCCAGGTGAGAACTGGACCCTGGGACCCCTGAAGCCTGGAACCCCAGCTGGCAGGCTCCTGTTAGAGCATTTCAGCTGCTATATAACAGATCTGGATGCTGGGGATTTGACCAGATGTGCAGCAGATATGCGCGCGCGCACACACACACACACCAATCACGAGCACAGGAAAGTGGTAGTGCACTGTAGTTAGGGAAGCTGAGAACTGGGGAAGTAGAGGAGAGTGCCTTGCAGAGGAGGAGGGAGAAGAGAGGCTCCCACCACACTGCAGCTGCAGGCTCCAGGGGGAGGCGGTGCAGGCTCTCCAAGCCCATGAACCAGTGAGTGCAGAAGGCACCACTGGAGCCCCATTGGGCCACTGAGAGCTGCCTCTCTATTCCAGGACAGCTGGATGTGTCCCTGGCATTTATCAATGCATTCTTGGCCAACAGTTTCAAGTGACTCGATGCCTTCAAAGTCACAAACAAATAATGAAGAAATCCAACTGACTCTCAGCTCCCCTATGGGGGCAATCTTCAGGTACCAAGGCCAAGAAAGACATTTACATTGTAGATATTCACATTTGACATTTTGGAACAGGCATATAATCAGAAACTACATCAGCCCCTGTTCCTCCTCCCAGAGTGCCCTTGGAGCCCCAGGGACACTGAGCAGATTCCCTGTGGGTGTCACTGACTCCTCCAAGACTCTGGGGACAGGCCATGTACTTCTAAGCACCAATGAGGGGCTGCGCCTGATAACAAAAATTGTAAGTGAAATCACTGGATAAAATGGCACAAGTACCACAGGGATAGTGTGAGATTATTTACTTCAAGAAGAGAGGGGAAAAGAATTACTATATACTGCAAATGCAAGCTAATAAAAACCTAAAGAAGAACTAGAAGAAGAAAAAATGGCAAAGTACTAACAGGAAAGATAAATTGGTGATTTTTCCTTTTTAAGAAAAATAATTTGCAGGGGCCTGGTGGGATGGCTCAGCAGTCTAAAGCGCCTGCTTAGGAAAGCTTAGGTGGCTACAGGGACCGTGGTTTGATCTCTGGCACCACATGCTGTGCCAGCCCTGCCCTCAGGGCAGGCTGAGCTGGCCATAAAAAGAAATAAACAAAAGTTCTTAAACAAGGAAAAAATAAATAAATAAAATTAAAAAATTCTTTAAAGTACCTGAAAGCAGGCATGGGAACCAGGGTTTCGATCCCCCTGAGACATGCCAAGACAGCAATTAAGACTGGGCATGGTGATGTGTGCCTGTAATCCCAGCTCTTGGGAGGCTGTAAACAGGTGGATTTCTACAAGTCCAGCCTACTAGTAAGACCCTGAGTACCCTGTAGAACCTTCCCTAAAATACAAAAAAAAAAAAAAAGAGGTATTTCTCATGTTTTCTACAATAAGCAAATACCTCATTTATACTGAGAAATAAAGTATGCAGGGCCAGACAGATAGCTCAGCAGTCTAAGTACCAGCCTGGAAAGTGTGAGAACCCAGGTTCTATCCCTAATACCACATGTGGTGCCAGCCTGCTCCAGGCACACTAAGTTGGCCACTGAGAAAATGTGTGGTATTTGTAATTGTGTCTGGCTTATTTCCTTTAACAGGATGATCTCTGGTCCAATGGGAAAATGGTCTGATTCCATTCTCCATGGCTGGATAATACCCATTGTGTATGAATACTACATTTTCTTTATTTATCTGCTGATAGGCAGCTAGGCTGGTTCCATGATTTGGCTATGGTAAACAGTGCCAGAACAAGTGAGTGGATAGGCCTGGTCCTGCTGGCCTCTGGGAGCTGAGGAACTACCCACTGGTCTCCTACTTGTGCTTGATCCATCTCCATGGCTTCCCATCATTGATATGCTCATAGGTCACGTCTGTACCTTGGTTGAAAGCTCAGTGAAAGAACCACGTGCCCACAGCAATGGTGACGGCGAAGGTGGAAGTCCTGTGAAGCAGCAAGGAGCACCACCTCAAAGCACGAGTCGGAGCAACCATGGCTCCTCGCTGCTAAACTCCCCGCCCGCGAAGCGTCTTTTCAAATCATTTACCCATGTATTGATCAGAGTATTTCGATATGAGATGATAAACGCTCAGTCCTGACTGACCGCTTTGGAAGAAGCCTTCTGGGAGGTGAGGGTTCAGAGACTTTACTGCTGAAGGCTGAGTGGGCGTCACCCACAGAAGAGAGCTTTAGGGGGAAAGGGTTGCGTGCCACTGCCCGGGATGTGACGCGTCACTTAGAAGAAGCCCAATTTGGCTGAGGTGAGAAATGCCAAGAGACAGGGGTGGAGACCAGAGAGGTCCGGCATGAAGGGTCTTGAGGAGCTCTTGAGCTTTACCCTGTGGTCTAACATGAGGCCTATGAAAATGGATTGGCATGGTTCTCCGGGAGAGGGAGGAAAGTGCTAGGGTACAGGCAGTCCTGGTGTGTGTGTGTGTGTGTGTGTGTGTGTGTGTGTGTGTGTGTGTGTGATCCCTCCCATTTTCTGCCCTCGAGTTTCAGGGGACTGTTCCCATAACTCCAGAAGACAGATGTGACCTATGGTAGGCTCACTCTCCTAAGTGACCCACCTTGGTTTCCTGCGCACTGACAGGCAAACACAAGCAACGCAAGTGTCCACCCACAGATGATGAACAGATGAACAGAATATGGGATAGCCACACAACAGGACCTCATGCTGCCTCAAAAAGGAGGGAAATTTTGGCTCCTGCAGCAGGATGGAGGAACCTTGGGGCATTGTTCTATATGAAATCAGCTAGGCACAAAAAAAGGGAAATGTATGATTCCTCTTGTCTGGGGCTCCTAGAATAGCCAAGTTCACAGAGACAGAAGGAGTCTGGAGATGGAGGCCAGCAGAGGCTGGTGCATAACAGAATGAGCAGCCCCTGTTTAATCGGTACAGAGTTTCAGTTTTGTAAGATGGAAATTCTGGAGACGGGTGGTGGTGGTGGCAGCCCAATGAGCGAATGTGCTTAGGCCCCTTTGCAAATAACCAGAAGGGTCCCTAAGGCCCAGATGCCTTCCTGCTTGGAGGTACTGTTTGGTGTCTCCACTGACCCTGGGGATTCCTCTCTGTAGGTTTCTTTGGATCAACTCTAGAGTACCCTGACCCCTCCTCCTGGGGAGGAGATGAGAGAGACAGAGACAGACAGAGAGACAGAGAGATAGAGAGACAGAGAGAGAAATGAGAGAGTGAGATGAGAGAGAGAGAGAGTGAGAGCAAGACAGAGAGAGAGAGAGAGAGAGAGAGAGAGATCCTGCACTCCTGCACTTAATGCCTGGCTAAGGTCAGGACAGATCAGAAATGTCCCTTTGGGTTGGCAGCCTTTCCCCTCTGCTGAGCCCACTGAGACAAGTCAGGCATGAACAAAGGACTTCCAAATGTCCTCTGTCACCTTCAGCTCAGACACCGCCAATGCCCTGGAAAGGCCTCTCTGTGCTGTCCTTACAGCCTGCTCCCTCCCCACCCCGGCTCACACCTGCCTACCTGACAGCAGCTACTGCCTAGGGGAAGGCTTGTTGACCACTTCCTGCTCCCCACTACCCGCTGCCCTCTCATAAAGGTACTAGCATGTCCCCAGCATGTCCCCAGGCAGGCAGCAGAGACCAGGGTGCTTCAGAAGTGACCCGGGGACAGCCACAAGATCCACCACCTGAGTCAGAGTAACCGATGCCACCAGCCCCTCCAGGAGGGGACCTTGGGCCCTGGGCTCATTTACTTCCTTAAAATTCCTACTCGTGCCTCGGAATGTTTCACACCTGTAGGAAGTGCTGCAACAGACACCCCATGCCCATTACCCGTATTGAACAGGTTTCTGCTTCATCCTAGTTGCTTCTGTTTCTCTTTTACGAGAGAAAGCAGGAGACACAGCTGGAAACTCATCTGCCCTTCATCTCATTCATCCTCATTCGAGGCAACCCCCAAAACACATGGACATGGTGTGATCGATTCCAGCATTCTTATTAATAAGCAAGCTTATTCTATGATTTTTTTAAATTTTATAACTGAGCACTGCATCTAAATTTCTCTCTCTCTCTCTCTCTCTCTCTCTCTCTCTCTTTTAGGGAAGGCTCTACAGGGTGTTCAGGGTCTCACTACTAGATCCAACGCATAGTGATCCACCTATTTACAGCCTCCCAAGAGCTGGAATTCCAGGCGCGCATCACCAAACCCAGTCTCAATTGCTGTCTCAGTGGAGGAGGCGGGGAAGAGGCAGCACGGCAGGCCTGGGGATTGAAGCCCTGGCCCCTGAGCTTGCTTGCAGGTGCTTTAATCTGCTGAGCTATTTGGCCAGCCCCCTAAGTTTCCTTCCTCCTAGGCATTCATGTGAAATGTGCCTTTGTCTCCTCAGTACGAGGTTTCCCAGGTTTCCCTCCACATTAGCCACATCAAACTGGTGGGCTCTGGGTCACTCACTATTTCAGCACTACATGGCCGCAGTGCTGCCCCACACAGCTCTGACCTACCTACGAGGGACGGGACGGGGCTGTCTGTACCTTTCTGGTCCTTTTTTCCTTCTCCTACAGCGTGCAGTTAACACCCCCGTCACACGTTCTTTATGCACCACCACCACTTCTCACTAGCTCCAAGGGAGGCCCATTATTTGGTCCCGTGTGAAGAACACTTTCAATCTTAGCAGCTTTGCTGAAATTGTCTCTGGTCTGGTTGTGCCCGTCTTACCCACCTATCAGCAAGTATGACTGGACTTGCTCGGCTTTGCTAAGCTGAGGGGTGAGAAATATTATGGTGGTAATTTCTGTGCTGTGGTACCGCTGAGGTGTAGTGCCTAGCTGCGAGGCTGTCAGATAAAACAGGGAAGCCCAGCGTACATGTACAGGAGAACTGAGGGACATGCGGGACACGCTGGTACTAAAAAGTTATTTGTTAATTGCATATCCTGCACCTTTATTGACTAAATATTCTGAATTTCCAGGTCAAATACTTCACTTGTTTCTCTACTGACTTGGCTTTTTTTTTTCTTGTTAAGTAGGAGATGGACCTCATTTTGGACATAATTGTTTAGCTATGTGAGTTCCGAATCTTTCTACCTCACCCTTTTACGTGGTGCATGAGGTTTTATCACGCAGAGGGCTTGTTTGTTCATGTGTTTTCATCTCTCTCTGATCTAGTCATGGTGAGGTAAGGACTCTTGTCCTCTGTGTTCTTCTAACAGGACTTAAATGCGGCCAGAACTGTGACCCCCCACGGTGTGAGGCAGGGAGCAGCTTAGGGTCACGCTTCTCCTCAGGAGAGCCCTTGTTCCTCCACAGTGTATATGAAGTCGTTTCTATTTTCTTCACCAGTTGGTAATGCTTCTCTGTCTAGACTACACTCATGGACTTGTTGGTTTGCTGTTGGAGACAAGGTCTGGCTATGTGGCTCAGCTGTCCTGAAACTTAGTATGCTGCCTGGCTGGCCTCAAACTCGCAACAATCCTGAGGGCCGGGAGTGTACGCGTGAGCTGCTAGGCCCAGCCGCCCCCCGCCCACCAACTCCCTAAATCTCATGGCAAATATCACTTCTCCTTTTTGTAAATGCTCACTGTTTTTGTTGTTGTTGTTCGTTTTTTTTTTTTTTTTTTTTTTTTTTTTTTTTTTTTTTTTTTTTTTTTTTTTTTTTTTTTTTTTTTTTTTTTTTTTTTTTTTTTTTTTTTTTTTTTTTTTTTTTTTGGTCTTTTTGAGACAGGTTCTCACTATGCAGTTCAGGCTGGCCTTGAGCTCACTTTTGTAGCCCAGGCTGGTCTCGAACTCACACCGATCCCTCCTGCCTCAGCCTCCCAAGTGCTGGGATTACAGGGGTGAGCCACCACGCCCGACTTGTTGTTTGTTTTTTGTTTAATTTTTCCAGAAGGGTCTACAAGGTGTTCAAAGTCTCACTACTAGATCAGACTCAAGTGATCCGCCTGTTTACAGCCTCCCAAGAGCCGGAATTCCTGGCGTATGCCACCATGCCCAGTCTCAATTGCCATCTCAGTGTGCCCAAGGAGCAGGGCCTGCATGGCAGGCCCAGGGATCGAACCCCCAGCCCCTGTGCCTGCTTCCAGGTGTTTTAATCTGCTGAGCTATTTGGCCAGCCCTAATGCTCATTATTTTATAGGACAATTGCTCCAGTTTTCTGCAGAATTATCTGCTGTCCTCCAGGCTAGTTACTTTTCAGTAAGAATATTTCTCCAATCAGATAGCAGAAATTTATTTAGAAATAAATCTTGTTATCAGCACATCCCAAAGCCTCCTTTTCATACAGGCAGGGTGTGCTGACCAGGCTGCGGCCTTCACCAGGAGACTCTGGACTGGGCTCCAGGGTCCAGTGACTGGTGTGACCCCTCTCCAGCTCTCCGACCCATAAACTTCACTTGATTATGTCCCAAGAGCTGCCTTACTTTATAATGGGGCTAAGAAATAGAACGGACTTCATAGAATCATGCAGAAGGTTAAATGAGCTAGCGCACCCAAAGCGCTTTACTTATTGTTGGTAAATTTGCAAACACAAGAGTTAACATTCTCAAGGGCTTAACTGCTGATGTCAGGCTGCCCGGAATAGAACTGCCCTTGTCATTCATCCATGAAAACAAGCAGAACAACAAAAACCTGTACGACATGAAATATGACCCAGAAGAGGTATGGTATATCCTGTACCCAGCAAGAAGAAGTAAACACCCATACAGTCGCTGCCCAGCCCAGAAACTGGCCATGGGTGGTGACCACAGCCCAACCTGGCTCTTCGGATGACGGCCCCAGAGCAAGCCCCATGCAGAGCTCCCCTGCTAAGCAGAGGCTTATCACTCTTTAATGACCCTCTCCATTTCTAGCAGTGTTTAGCCTTGAAGACTGCTTTGTCCAATATTATAGCTGCACAGTTATTTTTTATTTACATGGCATAATGTTTTTGCTTTTCTAATGTGATTTTATATTTGAGACTCTCTCCCCTCCCCCTCCAGTTCTCAGAATTGAACCCAGGGCCAATATGTGCCAGTCAAGTGCTCTGCCACCGAACAATAGGCCCGGCCCTACATCATGGCTTCTAAATAACATTGACTTTGATATTTTAAATATAGTTTGACTGTCCTTAATTTTTCACTACCTTACCATCAATTTTTTTTTTTTTTTTTTTTTTTTTTTTCTGGGCAGAGGTTTTGAACTTACAACCTTGCACTTGCCACGCAGGCACTTGTGCCACAGAGCTATCTCCCCAGCCCCTTACCCATCAATTTTTATTAAATTCACCCACACAGTTTGCTTTAAATCTCCCACCTTACTTTATGCTTTCTACTTTTTTTTTTTTTTTAAGAATTTTTATTTTTATTTATTTTTTTCTTGTTTCAGAACCTTTGTTGTTTATTCACTCATTTTTATGGCTGGCTCAGCCCATCCCAAGGGCAGGGCTGAAGCAGCATGTGGTGCCGGGGATTGAACCGCGGTCCCTGCAGCCATCCAAGCTTTCCCAAGCAGGCGCTTTAGACCACTGAGCCATCCCGCCATGCCCATATGCTTTCTACTTTGTCCATCAATTTTTCTTCTTCTCGCCTTTGGAAAGATTGTGCATAATCACAATTTCCCCTTCAAATACTAGCAGGCATCCTATGCTATATTATTGAACTTGTCACCCTAGGAGTTCTAATACAATTCCGAAATATACCGTAGGCCCATGTGGCTCGTTGCTGTGGAGGCCTACCTGGGCATCTCTCCTTGAAAGAAGAGCCACTGTCTCCAATTTGACGGAGCCTGACCCTATTCCCTCATATTGAAATGTACAGAGCTGACCCAGGGCTTCTCCTTATCCTTTCAATTAGCCTTAACCAGTGTGTATTAGTCTAGCCAAGGTGCTGGTGGTAATTTTTGAAGATGGCATGCGTGTTTCCCTAATAACCCACACCTGCTGCTCTCCAATATGATCCCGGTTGAGACAGGACATAGAGCCAATGCTTCACACTGCCAGCTGGGATTGAGCCTCGAGATAGAAGCTATGACTTCCTGGGGCTTGAAAGATTACACATCAGAGGTGGGGAGATAGCTCCGTGGCACAAGTGCCTGCCTGGCAAGTGCAAGGACATGAGTTTGAACCCCAGTCCTGCAAAAAACAAAAAAAGATTACACATCAGAGCTGAGGCACCAAATCCCCAAAATATTAGAAGTTATCTCAATAGCATAACACAAATTATTTCCACTGCATATCCTCTCTGAATATGGTGGAGGTGGATGCAAGCCTCCTACCTAGCCCAGCACACAGTGCTCACCTTCTTCCCACAATTCCCTTTCGCAAGCCACTCCCCCTTTCTCCAATGAATAAAACCCGAGTGCAGCCCTGAGTGGCTCTCTGTTGTGTGTGTGTGTGTGTGTGTGTGTGTGTGTGTGTGTGTGTGTTAGTGACTTTGTTTTCACCTCGGGTTGCATGAGAAGTGGTCGATTGGAATTAACTTGGTGGAATTTCAATAACTTATTTTTGGGATTATAAATTTAGACTTCTTGGGCCAAGATGAGAACCAGGAAGGGACTCCGACAAGTACCAAATCTTTCTAGACAATGCCATGACCTTAAGCCACCTTAACTCCTTTTATTCAACTTTCCGAGTACATGTTACCTTGCTCAGTTTTTATTCAATGATCTTCAAGTACAGAGCACTGCTATAATTATTTTATATCATTGGTTTATTCTGATTAACCTCTTTACCACTTCCACCCTTCTTTCTTGCATTTAAAATAAAAATTCTAGGGTAACTTCTATAATCTTTCTGCCTACTGTTCTTTTAAATGATGCTTAACTAGAGGGGTTTTCATTTGAAAAAAAAAATCTTTCTTTTGGCTTTCTTCTTTTTTTAGGCTTTCTATGGTGAAAAAGGTAGGCATAAAACAAGAGAAACCAGCGTAGTAACCCCCCCCCCCCCAAACCATCACAAGTTTCGGCAATTAACAAAATCGTCATGGCCAATCCTGTCCCCTTGCCTTCTTGTCCCTGTCCTCACTTCCTGAATTACTTGGCAAACATCATAATTCTCTTTCTCTTGGACTTTAGTACACAGCTTTTAAGAGAACCCCTTTCCTGACACACGCCCGTATCACCCACCACAGTGTACCGGCAAGGACTCCTTTATATCGCCATGTATGTTCTCAGTGTGGCCATTTCCCCAGCTCACCTTTGAAGTTTTTCTTACACTTTATTTGTATGGAAGAGGATGCAAACGAGAGCTCTTTTTGCAGCTACCGCCCAGGTGGCTGCTTGAGTGTCTATATATTTTCCCTTCCGCCTTTTCTTTTTCTAGCATTCTTGTTTCTGTTGTCATCGAAGGAACACTCTGGATTTTGCTAATTACATTCCATAGAGTCATTTAATGCATTCCTCTATTTTTGTGATTTTTCTATAAGTTTATCACTGGATTTGGAGACTTGATCAAGCACAGATCTGATTCTAGCAACACTATTTGCAGGTGAGCTTGCGTTCCCATCAAGAAGTGAATACTGTCTGGTTGCTGATCTCTGGTGAACATGAATAGGCTGGTGATTTCACCTAGACCCATTGCTCCTTGGGAGGTGGGCAAGTGCTGAGGCCCGAGCTCCAGCAGCTCGTCTGCCTTAGCTGAAATACATCTATAAAGAGAAATGTCCCCGGAGTGCAGTTTATATAGGCAGAGCAGGATAATTTATTCTCTTCTTGTATTTTAGCATTTTCAAATATAGTTTTCCCTTGGTGTCTTCCAAATGTGATTCATGAGATTTGCTTCATATCCACAAATTATGGATTTATGGAATGAAACATGTTTGATGTGTTTCAATCCCTCAGCAGTACCCTTAGAGAAGCTCCATTTGACCTCAGAGAAAGCTTAGCGAGTTAGTGCCTAAGCCCTGTGGACTGGCCCTAGGTGCCCAGGCCTTCCATGCCCGTGTTGTCTGTCCAGAGGAGCTGCCCCTAGATTTCCCTGAACATGTCCCCAAAGACCCATGGTAACTGTGTGAGTCAAACAGTATTTAACACCCCCAGTGCAGGCACCAGTGGTGCTCCTTGCTGCTGGGTTAGTCAGTGTTCCTGGACTCACAGGTAGCTGGAACTAGGAAACCTGTTCTCATTTCTAGGGGGAAAGAAAAAAAAAAAAAAAAAAAAATATATATATATATATATATATATATATATATATATATATATATCACATGAAGAAAAGGCTGATGAGCTGAAGCTGATATTTCTTATTCAAATTTAGGAAGATGAAGCTCACCTGCCACTCTTCCACACCAAAAATTGTGGTTCTTAATTAACACTGATGTATTTGTTTCCTTTTCTTACACAGAGCCAGGACTAAGGAAAGTCAAGCAAAACACAGAAAGTGCAAAACGCAAAGGGCCCTCGCGCTCCTGGTGGTGCAGGTGCAAGGGCGGCTACTTAAGTTCTCTGCCCCGAGGGTCTCGTTTACCTTACCTCAGGCTTAGTCCTGGTCCAACCCTATATATACAACATTCTCAGAATAGCAGTGGCATATGGGTCTTGGGGTGTGTGTGTGTGTGTGTGTGTGTGTGTAAGAGAGAGAGAGACAGACAGATAGATAGACAGACAGAGACAGAGACAGAGAGAACCAGAGAAACAGAGACAGAGAGACAGAGAGAAAGAGCCAGATTCAGTTTAAAACTGTCTTCTATAACTGGATCTTATAAGTGACAGAATATCACTTTGCCATATGCTATTGGGCATATAGACCAACTCTGTTCCCTGTGAGAGGGGACTACACAAGCACACAAATACCAGGAGGTAATCCCACTAGGGTGACCATAACCTGCTCTCCGCACTGACAAAGCCTGTCTCCCACACACATCAGATGCACCCACGCCCTCCCAGGACCCGAGATCTTCCCCATCAGGACAACAGATGACTTAGGCAACAGACGACCCGCCTAGGCTGGACAGGCACAGCGCGCGAGCACGTTGCTTCTCGGTCCGTAGGCCCTTGCACTGTGAAGACAAGTTCCTTGGCCCTGTCATCTAACATATCATAGGACAAGCTCAGAACAACACTGCTGTTCCAAAGAGGCCAATGCAAGACATGACAGAATCGTTGTACAGCAGTGATAAAATCTAGGCTGCACAGATGTCGCAGGTCCCTTGAGTAAGACTCAGAGGTCATTCTCCTTGGCTCTTGGCTGAACCCACTGCTTGCTCTCTGTGTCACCTCTGCTCCCGCATGCAATTCAGCAGAGATGCACAGGTCTAAACCTGCTTTGACGTCTATAAAATGTGAGGCCCCAAGTCATTCTGCTCATTTCGTAACTTCTCCATCCTTTTCAGATCAAGCTAGTGATGCTGCTGTGGACAGGATTTTTTAAAGACCTCCAAGATCTCTCATGAATCCTTTTGTCTCCCTTTCTCTGCTTCTTTTCTTTGCTAAATTTAAAAAAATCTATCTATCTATCTATCTATCTATCTATCTATCTATCTATCTATCTACCGGGTACAAGGTCTTGCTACACAGCTTGCACTTATAGTGATCCTCCTGTCTCAGCCTCCCCAGCACTGGAATTGTAGACATGTGCCACCACACATGGTCTCTATGGCCTACTCGTCATGTCCAAGGGTGAGACCAGAACAGCATATGGTCATGAGGATCGAACCCCGGTCCCTGTACTTCTCTAAGCAGGCACTTAGTCCACTGAGCTATCTTGCCAGCCCTATGCCTGGCTTTTGAGAATCTTATTGAGGCGAAAAAAACACAAGTCTTATTAAGCCAGACCCTTCTCTATTTGGGCTTTTGCTGAGAGACAGCAGTTTTTAGTTTGTTAGAGTGCTTGTCACAGGGTTGAGTGAACCTGGGAGACACACCCTTGACATCAGGGGCCTCTCCTACCTGCAAGAATAGTATTCTCAGATCACACCTTACATTTTCTTGAAGTCTTAACAAAAGACCTGTCAGCCCAACTGCGACTTCATTTTCAGACATTTTCTTTCCTGTCTGTATCTTGGATTTGATCTTTTTCAGATTTGTTTCTTATTTTTAGCACTGTTGACCTCTGCAGAAGCTTAGGATTTTGAAATCTATCAAGTGTCCACTTCTTCCTGTTTAACATAAACTTCCTCCATACATGGGTCCCCTCCTCATTTTCCATATGATCCCCCTTTCTCATCCACAAGAGAGGCCTCCACAGAAGGTACAAAGCTTCTCTAAGAGTTTCCCTTGAGGTGCTTGCATTTTCACTAACACTGTCCCTGAAGCCCTTTCAGCTTTGCCTGCTATCTCTTCATTCTGGTCACTCCTAGACTTTTAGATGCTTATTTATGACAGTTCCTCAGTCAGTACCAAAACCTGGACTTATAAGATATTACAGGTGCCGGTGGGATGGCTCAGTGGTCGAAAGCACCTGCTTAGGAAAGCTTAGGTGGCTGCAGGGACTGCGGCTCTATCCCCCACGCCACATGCAGGGCAGGCTGAGCTGGCCGTAATGATAATAATAAAAATAAATAAATAAAGATATTGCTGTATGGCAAGCTTAGGACCTCGAAACCATAACCATGTATCCCCTGCCAGATTCTGCTTGCTCAGAATCCCAGAGCTGCTTAGTTGGGAGGTCCTGGCTCAGAGTCTCACACAGAATTGCAACCGAGATGCCGCCCAGGGCTGCTGTCAGCTCGTGACTGGGCCAGAGCTGCTGCCAAGCTCCTTCGTGTGATGTTGGCCATGAGCCTCGCCCCAGAGCTGCATGCGACAGGGTGGCTGGCAGCATTCAACTGGCCACAGATCAACCTAAACCCATAGGAGTCTGGAGGCCTGGAGATAGGGATCCTTGGTACCAGGGATCCTTGTGGCCAATATTGGGACTGATGTTGGGGTTAGACGAGTGTCCCCTCTGTAAAACAAGGTACATCGATGCTGGGGATATAGCTCGGAAGTAGAACATTTGTCTAAAATACATGAAGACCTGGATTTGATACCTAGCTCTACAGAAAGAAAGACAAAAAATATAACTGCCTGTTTGGTTTTTTATTTTCTTTTTTTGTTTGTTTTTGTTTTTCTGTTTTGGCAGGACCGGGGTTCAAACTCACAACCTTGCACTTGCCAGGCAGACACTTGTGACATGGAGCTATCTCCCCAGTCCCCTTAACTGCCTATTTGGGAAGAAAAAGGTCTCTGCAGCTGTTGTTGGGGTGTCAAGAGTAGGTCTTGCTGGGTACCTCAGTGAGCCTGCAAGCAGGTGATGATGGCCAACAGTAAGAGAAGATACAGACAGAAGACCACAAGGAAATAGAAGGTAGAGCTGAGAGTGATGCATCTGCCTAGGGGCACGGGTTGCTAGGAGACACTGGGAGTTAAGGAAGAGGCACAGGATGGGCTAGATTTCCCTCAGAGCCACTGGAAGGAACACCCCTGCCGGCACTTTGCTGGACTGATGGAAGCAATAGGACACTAAGACCGCAGCTACAGGAAGCCAGCTTCTAACGAGATTCTCCCTCAGTGCCAATGTGTGCATCTCTTGCGGTGGCATCTCTGCCCATCTTCGCCTTGTGGAATCTCACGACAGTCATTCCCAAATATTTGCAGAATGCCGACCATTTTCCAGACTCGGTGCTCAGGGCTAGGGACCCTGCAGTGAGCTAAAGAGACCAATCTCGGCCTGCACAGAGCATTCATTCTAGTGAGTGCCAGGCCAATATCTTGGCACTTGGGCTCCTTTGAATTCCCTCCGCTTTCTGATCCTATATATTCACTGGAGAAAAGCTAAGACGAGTTCCAAAAAAGTGAAAGGGTGTACTTACTGAATAAAGAATTACAAAATTCTATGGCACTGACTAATTCAACTGACACATGGGGGAGTGGATGTTCCTTAAGCCACTTCCCCCAGAGACTGAAGTGAGGGCACAAGAAGAGCTGCCTCAGCATCCACGGAAGCCACCTCAGCATCCACGGAAGCCACCACTTCAAGTGGTGCCCATTTCACTAGATGCCCCTTTTTCTCTTCAGTTGGGGAACGCCTTTTCATATCAAGTGCAATCAAATTGTCCTACCCTAGCCCCCCACAGGGGTTAAGGCAAATTATTCAAGCGTATTTTAGACTATTGAGAACATGGTGATGGCATTTGATTAAGCACTGTGACTTACAAAGTTTTCTTACATATGCAGAAACTGTTTTTCCAGTTCACGTGTCAAATTCAACCAAAATTGCATGGCGTTTATGCCTCTGGAATCGACATGTGGAATTATACATTCAAACCACTGCACAGAATCATTTTGTGCACAAGAGGTACTACCCAACAGTTTGACACTAGATATGTCTAACTCCAGCTTGTACGTTGCCTTCCTTTCTCTACAACATTGGATATTAAGGTCCAGCCTACATCAGTACTGCTTTGGGTGAATGCCTGCTTATGAAAGATGAACATTCCTCATAGAGTTTGTGAATTATCATTACGTAAGTCCCGTTTATCTACCCCCACTCATGTAGGGTGTGTCTAACCAGCCAACTCAGTGACTGGGATACAGACAGACTGACTGCTCCTGGGTTTCACCGCCTGGCCATGGCCCACTACTGGGTTGTAAGTGACCTTTTGCTTTGAATTGCAATTCACCCGCTACTTAGCCTTATTAGCGAACTTGATGAAGAAAGGCCTTTCCTGTGTTAGTTAATGACAGCAGGTCATAAGTTGCCTCGGGTACATCTCCTAACCCAGCTCTGATACCTGCTGCTAAAGGTAGGTCCAAACTGCCCTGGGATTCGGACGATGGCATATTCCCGGAAGTGCCTCCTCTGGTTGCCAACGGGGCTGGGCAGGTGAGTGCAGCTGTCGGTTTGAGGGCACTGTATCAATGCGCAATCACTAGTAACGACCTAACCACAGGGACCTTAAAAGGCTGTGTTAGGAATCTCAGCAACTCCATTTCCCTATGAACTATTTAACACCCAAACTCCTCGGGGGGCATTTCCATGGATCCAAGCTCTGAGTCACCGACAGAGGGGGCCACAGTGCCTGGGGATGGCCTGAGCCCTGTCTGGGCTCTAGCTTTCCTTGCCCGGTGTGATACCTGTGCTGCGCGCTGCCCTCCTCTGATCATCGCTGCATTGTGTCCTTCACAGCTGGTGACTCTTAACACCAGACCTCGGGGAGCTTCAGAGGAGGAGCGGATGAGAAAGCGAAGTGCTGTTGACTCGTAGAGTGAATGAATTTGGAGATCTCCTATTGCAAGCCAGGTAGATCAGGGGCCATGTGGTGACAAAGGCCGGTCTGCCGTCATTGTGGACCTCAGAGACAGCCGTGCGTGGCCTAAGCCGGTGGATGATGTGGTGCTGCTACAGTGGTTGCGCTGAAAGAGGGTCAGTCAAGGTCCTGACCGTGGTCAGGAGCTGTCCAGAGCACTGGGCACTTGGCGCCTGCACTGTTGGCAGAGGAAAGCGGTGCCTGGGTGAGCAAGGCGTGGCAACAGGACTGGCAGCAGGCAGGCCAGAGGGTGGCAGGCTCTGGCCGGGAGAGGACGGCTGAGAGCAATAGGACAGTGCCCACGAGGACTATTTTTTCTGGTGTCTGCATCGTCACCTCTGTGTCCATTTTTTTTGTGGGCCCTTCTGGTGTCTCTCCACCCTCAACCCGTGAACCCACTTCTTGTTTTATTCCGTCTGGACACACATACAAGGGGAGTATGGCTCAGTGGTCAGCACGCAGGCCACGTAGATCTGGCTTCAAGCCATGTCTTCTCCCTGGGTGGCCCTGGACACGCTACTTCCTTGCTCTCAACCTCAGTTTCTTCCCTAGGCAAAAAGGCGATGACGTCACTTCCTGGGATCAGCATGGTCAGAATGTCGGTGTGTGAAAGCCTTACAGAAGCAACTGGCGTGCAGTAAGCGAGGCGTCAACACTGGCCGGCAATGCTGTTGGCTTTGCAAGAACTTAACACTCCAAGGCTCGTTTTCTTCTTACAAAAACCTTGTGAGCATTACCATCAAGGCTGCTGCTTTATAGGTTCATCCGTTCATTTAGAAGGTGTTAGGTAGTACGGCACAGCATGTGGCTTTCACTGTGATAATTTTTTAAAATTAAATATTTATATCTCATACACTAAGGGGTACTGAAGGGTAGAGGAGCTTTCTGTTTGCAACTCCATGAAACAATAGCAGTACAGTGATACTGATGATGTGGATGGATAGATGGATGGATGGATGGATGGATGGATGGGCAGACTGCTACAAGTGAGGAAGTTAATAAAGTAAAATGGGAATGTCTGGGGATTCTGACTTCAGGACATATGAAGAGTTCTTTGTAGTGTTCTTGCTCTCTTTAATTCCTCCCTAAATCTTAAATTATTTAAAACTTAAAAGCTACTAAAACCATCCACCTCCGACTGTCCCTCATGCCTGTGTTGTGGAGAGGCGAGGGAGCCAGGAGGAGTCTGCGACCCCGAGATTGGCAGCTGCCCCGCCCCCTTCCTTCCACAGGGCGCAGCAGGGTGGCTTCCAGCTGCTGGGAGCGGTGCTGGCGCAGAAACATTATTTCTGGCCCTTTTCCAGCGAGGGAGGAAACAGCAAAGGGAAACAGTGAAAGCTCTGTGAGACTTGGTGGTGGCGGCAGGGGACCCGCACCAGGGAGGTGGGGAGCCAGACAAGGACCAGGGAGCAGAGGTGGGGTCCCTGGGAATTACTGCTCGGGTTCCTCCACCGTCTCCAGAATAGGAGAAGGCAGAGGCTGGGAAGGAGGCTGGGAAGAAGCTAGCCCCCGACAGGGTCCTTCTTCTAAGCCACTATCTGCCAAGCACTGCTTTGGTGATTTACACATATTATCACGTTGCGAAAATTTCTGAGGTAACTTGTATTTTACTCCTCCCCGCCCCCAACCCTCCTGGTACTGGGGGTTGAAGCCTCCACACTGAGCAGCACTCGCCAATCCTCTTTTACTCTTTATTTTGAGACAGTCATGCTACATTGTCCAGCCTGGGCCTAAATCTGCAATCCTCCTGCCTCAGGCTCCCAGAGTGCTAGGATTACAGAAGTGACTTACACCACCTCAGCAGGCTATTTCCATTTTAAAGAAAAGGAAACAAAGGCTTAGGAAAGTAAGGATAGGATAGTGGAGGGAAGATACACTTTTAGAGTAATCCTCACTCTAAAAACAACAAAAATTGCAGGTTAAAGTTAAGAATTTTCCAGAAAGTTGATCAATGATTTGGCTAAGAAAACGTGAAGCGCGCAAAAGCCAAAACTTAGTGATGATGATAAGGTGGGGGGCCTCCGCCTTCAGGATGTTGCTGTACCCTGAGAACCTTGGCTTGGTTTCTTATTGACTGACAGTGAGAGGGGGCGACCCCGGAGGTCATGCCAGAACCCAACTAGGGGAGTATGGGTGCAGAGCTAGGTGTATGGACCTGGCGCTCAACCCACCAGCCCTCCTCACCCACACTTAAAACCAACTGAGAACCTTAGTACTGAGTCTTGGGCAAAGGCATTCTCCTTGGGAAGTCCCAATCCCAAATAGGCTGTGGGTGCACCGGAAGCCTGAACTCTTATTCTTGGTTACACTGAAGCATCCAAAGAGGAAGTTTGCGAGTCTCCCTCCAGAGATTCGGGTGAGAATGTAGGAGGAGGGGTGGGGTGGGCTGGAAAGGGGGGCAGCAAATTCCCTCTTCGTTTCCTGGGAGTGCAATCATGGAAAAGGTCAACAAGAAACTAATACAGACTCCATTATAGAAACCACAGGCTCCGGAGCACATAAAGACCGGCAAAAGCAAAGATAGCATACAAATGCCGCAAAGATGAAATGACTGGACGCACAGAAATTACCTGGGGCAGGCAGCAAAGGTTAGGGATGCTTTGTGCATTCACAGGCCAGCCCAAGGGCGGCCAAGTTAAACAACACAGCACTTGTAGCTGAGGGCTCACTGTAGAGCAGTTTCTTAGCTTTGGCGTGAGTGCCACGTGGTGCATGATAACCCTTTGTTATAGGCTTGCACTCTGCCTGCTGGGAGGGTCAGCAGGATGGCTAGAGTCCACCCACTAGAGGCCAGGAACATCAACCTCCGCCCTGAACTGTGGCAAGCAACAATGTCTCCAGACATGCCAAACAGCCCCTGAGAGGTTGAGAATCATGCACTCAGGCACCTTGGATACAGGCGTGTGCAGAGCTGAAGCCTACAGAACTCTTGGCAACGTCGTTATGGGAAATAGGAGGTGAGATGAGACCAAAAATGTGCAAGGAGAACAAGATGGTAGCCCAGCGGAGAGATGGCGGGTGAGGCCAACAAAATGTCACTCCCCGAAAGAGCCTTCTAGAGATAGCTGGAGATGAAAATCCAACTCACGCCAAGGCATGCAATGTTTAAAGTGAATTAGCACAGAATAAATATGAAGATACTAAAAATGAAAAAGGATGGGAAAGGTCAGTCAAGGCTACCAGAGAACACTGGCCAGAAAAAATTGTTACTGTGGAGTAGATAAAGAATCTGATCAAACAGCGTTCATGAAATCATAACTCTTAACAAAAATAACTTCCTCTGTGAAAGAGGACCATAGGCAAAAACATAACAACTGAAGGAAGCTATGGGAAGAAGACGCTGAGGGCAGGGTATGGAGCACTAAAATCATGGCCAAGAAACAAAATGGCGCCAGAGATGAGAGCGCAAATGGAAGGGGAACCTGGATGCAGCACAGTAATGGAACAGAGGACAAAAATAGAAACGCAAGTCAAATGAGACAGCACAATGAAGTTTATTAAATTAGGCATAAGATGACAAATACAGGAAAAACTGACAAAAGAGAGCCAACATACACATAATTGGAATTTACAGTGAAGAAAAGCAAAACAATAGAATATAAGAAATACTTAAAAATAGAGAGACAAACTATCTAAGTTACTATTGTGTGTCAGGGAAAGTTAGCCTTGAACAGCCCATTTCAAGAGGCTCCTAATACAACTGTCAGACTTAAAGATAAAAAAGACACCACCACCGAAATTAAGTCACTTGTAAAGGAATCAAACAATATGCAATGCCAAATAGAGAGTACAACTCTCTGGGGATATTTTAGCCATTGGCACATCGTCTTTGTTCCAATTTTAGTGTATGTACTGCTTAGGTGAGGACATCTTTTTGGATAAGGTTCTATGTAAATCCTTTGCCTAATTTTTAGTTAGGTTCACTTTTTTATTTTAATTTCTGAGGGAAAAATAGCTGATATATGGTTTAAAGAGGAAAGGTTTTTTTTCTTTTCTTTTCTGGCTTGTGGTTTCAGGGGTCTCAGTCCATGGTAGTCTGGCCCCTTGGCTGTGGGTCTATGGAGAGGCTGGACTATCACAGCAGAAGGGCATGGCTGAGCAAAGCTGCTCCCTTCAGGCAGTAGGAAAGTGGAGAGGGTGGCAAAGAGCCTGAGAAGAGGTGGCCCTCAGAGGTACAGCCCTTGGGACCTGCCTTACCTATTTAGGCCCCACCTCCCGATGAGGCAGTGAAGCTCTCAACTCCTGAACACATTAATCCACAAGGTGAAATTGGAGCCGTCATGACCCATTTAGTTCAGTGGTGAGGAGGCAGCATTTGTTGAAGAAACATCTTATCCATTGAAAGTTTTGGGTTTCCTGGTCAAAAAACAATTTATCATCATTCTGTTCATTTCTGAAGGCTCAGTTCCACTTCATGATCTCTATATTTCTCCCAGTACAACAATTTTTGATTTGCTGCTTTGTAGTACTCTCTAAAATTAAGGATCTTCCAACTTTACTTTTGATTTTCAAGACAGTTTTTGTCACTCACAGTCCCTTACAATTGTATAGAAATCAGCTTTTTCTTTTCTTAAGAAAAAAGGGGGCCCAG
>PVJA010033915.1:0-22975 GCA_004027025.1 Myocastor coypus | reverse complement strand
AGAACAACCTTTCATGGTGGCAGGCTAAGAACAAGAGCGCTGGGAGAGCTACCTGCTCAAGCAGCTAACTTCTCTTCCTCCCTTACATTGAAATATAAATCACCTGCCCCAGCACCCATTTCCACAATAATCAATTAGAAAATTCCAGAGGCTACCCCATGACTGCATAAGGCTTTGTGGGGGGACACCTATGCACGAAGCATAACAGTAAGTCATTATCAATTAAATTTTCCATTATTTATAATTCAACTACTACAAATGGATGCATTTGGTTTCTTCACTATCAAATACGACAGCGTCTCCCCGAAGCATGCACCACTACCTTCATTTCACTCCTCAGAGCCATAGAGAAAAAGCCCGATCCTTCTGCACAGGGCAGAATTCAGCCCCACACTCCTGTGCCCTGGCTCACTCGCCACCCCTGCCCATGTGGTTTGGTCTTTCACTGTCGGAAGGTGCTCTGTTTCACACTCTGCTGAATAAACAGTATTGGCAGGCCGGGAACCGCTGGCTGCTCCCACCTTTGCACCCCATTTTCCTCCAAGAACAGCTTCAGTCCGACCAGCTGATGAGGTGCCCAGCTCCGAGTTGACCCCTGGCCCCTAGCCTCACATTCGGCAGTTCCTTCCGTCTAGTCACTCACTGGGCCTCACTCGCAAGGCATCCCCTTCCTCCTTACTCGGTTTCCTCCTACGAAAGGCAGGCTTGCACTCCAGCCTGTTGAGACTTTTGTGGATTCTAATTATGCATCGGCTGTTCCCTTTGGCTTCCTGTGCGCCACAAATTTGATAAGCACGTCTCCTGAATCTTCACTGCAACTCCTGGATGGCAAGTGCAGCCCAGATATCAGCTGACGTCACCCTGTCCTGCGAGATTTAAATACAATTAGCTCAGGCACCCTCTCACACATCCTGCGAGAACTCAGATGCCCTCATCCTAAAGACCCGGGCACACTCTCAGGGCTTCCATGGTCACTGCGCTTCCACATGCCTCCTCTGATCAGCTGTGGCTCCCCCATACCCGGCTTCTGTGGCAGCTCTGTCCAGTAGGCTTCGTACTACCCAGACCCTTTCCTTGATCTCTGCGAAGAAACTGCCCATGGAAGTCATACGGGGTTAGCAGACTCTGCTCAAGACTTACAGAGATTTGGAGGGAGGGGACTGGATTATCTAACAGGTACTAAAGTCAGTAGAATTAACACGGTTCATCCTTTTGTGTTGAAAGTCTGCCAGAACCAGAGCCACCAGGACTCTCCCTCTTCTTCCCTTCCTCACTTCCTCCTTTCCTCATAACTAGCCAGAGAAATCAGGCTCTAGGGTTACCACTACAGCCCTTGTGCCCACCAAGTTGGTAGAGGAAAATAAGATATCTCCTGACCCAACTGTGAAGGAGTCAGAGAGCATGAAAAATGTCTTCCTTCTTCTTCTTCTTCTTCTTCTTCTTCTTCTTCTTCTTCTTCTTCTTCTTCTTCTTCTTCTTCTTCTTCTTCTTCTCCTTCTTCTTCTTCTTCTTCCTCCTCCTCCTCCTCCTCCTCCTCCTCCTCCTCCTCCTCCTCCTCTTCAAGTTTTAAGTATATGCATTGCTGAAGTGAGTACTTCATAGTTCTTTTTAATTGAAGGTTTATTGATACATTGCATTTTAGCCTAGTACAACCACAATATTCTATTGTGTGTTACAGGCTGAATTTTTGTCCCCCAAGATTTGTATCCTGAAGCCCTAATTCATTATGCATTAGAATGCGACTGTATTTAGAGACGGGACTTTTTTTTTTTTTTTTTTTTTTTTTTTTTTTTTTTTTTTTTTTTTTTTTTTTTTTTTTTTTTTTTTTTTTTTTTTTTTTTTTTTTTTTTTTGTCTTTTTGAGACAGGGTCTCGCTATGCAGTTGAGGCAGGCTTTGAGCTCACTTTTGTAGCCCAGGCTGGTCTTGAACTCACACCAATCCTCCTGCTTCAGCCTCCCAAGTGCTAGGATTATAGGTGTGTACCACCACGCCCGGCAGAGACAGGACTTTTAAAGAAATGGTTAACATGAAATGAGGCCATCAGCACCTGACCTCAATGTAGTCAATCAGCTGATAGTAGAAGGGGAGATCCAGACATGGGAGAGAGGCCAGAAATCCACACAGAGAAAGTGCTGCGTGTGGGTTTGGTGAGAGGAAGCCTTCCGAAGCCAAGCAGCAGCCTGGACAGGAGCAGCCCTGGTGTTTTGGTTCAGATCTAAACTATCCCCCAAAGTGCATGTGTTGCAGGCTCAGTAGCCCATGTTCAAGGCAGAGACTTTAGGACGGTGGTTGGATCCTGAGGGCTCTAACCTCATCTATTGCTGGATTCATGATTTGGTGTCATTATTGAGCGGTGGTAGAAACTTTCAGATGTGAGGTGTAATTAAAGAAAGTAGGAAACAGGGCACGTGCCCTGGCAATGTATGGTTTGTCCCTGGTCCTTTCTTTGCTCTCCTTGTTATGGTTTATGTCTAGTTGTCCCCCCAAAGCCTCGTGTAGTCATTGGGTGGGGACTTCTATAGATTGAGACTTGATCCATGATCCCTGGGATTATGTGTTTTAATACTGATGGGATTGTCGGTCTGAGTAGGGCTGGAACTATGGGTGGGGTCTAGGGCGGATATCCTGAAGTCAGAGAGCCTGATTGGAATATAAAGAGAGACAGAGAGACAGACTAGAGCTCTTGCTCTCTGCTGCCCTGTTTGGTTGGCTGCCTCTATCACCATGTTGTTGCTGTTCCGCCGCCATGCACTGGATGCTCTCTGCTCTGTTCCACTCAGACTCGTGCCAGCCGAATATGGACCGAAACCTCCACAAACTGTGAGCTAAATAAACCTTTCCTTCCTTCATTTTGAGTGCCGAGTATTTGTCCCAGCAACGAGTAAGAAATAACTAGGACACTCCTCTTCCACCTTCTCCCTCTCCTTCTCGCTCCTTTTCTTTCCTATCTATCATAATGAAAGCACCTTTCCTCTGCCATGCCCTTTGTCCAAGATGATTCCATGGTTCTGCCCCACCACAGGTGTGAAAACAACAGCAACAGCTGACCAGGAACGTCGGTCTCTGGAGCTGTGAGCCATATGCCTTCTCTTTTTTTAAGTTGTTTTTCTCAGATATTTTGTCATAGCAACAGGAAACATACCTTCCAACACCTTGATGTTGGACTTCCCAGTCTCCAGAAGTGAGAGAAATTTCAGTTGTGCATAAGCTACTCAGCCTGTGGTATGTTTTATGGTTGTTTGGAAGGACTCCTGGCTTGAGCTCCCTTGTTCTCTAAATTGTCTTCATTATAACCGTACAATGTGCCCACCAGGGTTGGTGAAGGAAAAAAAGAAATCTCCTGCCCCAACTATGAAGGAGTCAAAGGGCATTAAAAATATCTTCATGCTCCACTACATAACTGGGTGCATTCTGCTGACCTTTACTTCCAGTATAAAAGATGGGGGAGGGGGTGCTAAGACCTCATATGTCTGAAAACCCTACTGCTTTGCCCCAGCCCCTGAGATGAGGTAGAGAGGAAAGACTTGACTTTCCTATTTAAAGCAGATCATGAGGAAATTCGCTGTAGCAGAGAAACATAAAGCTTTGGTCCATGTGAAGGTTTTTTTTTTTTTTTAATCTGATTAGGTGCCTGGCATTCGGAATTACTTAGTGTCTGTTGTACAAAATGAACAAAAATAGGAATTTCAACTGTTTAACAGAACAAATAAAATTATAATCTACTAGGATTATACATCACAAGAAAGAGAGAAGACGGTTTGTTCCCTTTGAGAAACCGAGGGAGACCCAGGATTCAGTGCTAAGCCGAGAGAACCATGGGAGGAAGACTACAACAGCAGCTCCGAGGTCAGAATGCAGGAAAGGGAGCGCATCCTTGCCCACATTCTTCCATGGCTCTGGTATTCACCACATCTGGAACACACTGGGTCTGATGATGTTTTTATAGGATTGGCTTGAAAGGCAATTACTTTTGAGTACTGACTTTTAGTATTCAAAAGAGCCTATCTAGAACATACTAAAAAAGCAAGAGAAGGTGCATTCAGCCCCACCTTCCAAACCCTAATTTCCTTCCTTTCTAGTTAGTTAATGGGTCTCAAGACACTCTTCGAAGACATGTTCAGAACCTCTTGATATTCTTTTTCGTTGTTTAAAACTTTTTCCGTCTTGATCCACAGTCCATCTCACCATCAAAATAAAAAAGCAGCAATTGAAATATAGCTATGGTTTTTCTTTGAAAGGAATGGGGTGGGACCAGGGGTAGGGCAGAGAGGCGCATGGGCTTCATACTAAGTGAAGACACATGTGGCTGATACAGACTGACAGTGAGGCAGAGCGCGATGCTCCCGGTGATCCTAGTGTCTCCTGCTCAGCAACACCCACCTCCTCTCCACAGGCAGAAGCTGCTGTGCAGCTCCTAAGAGCCAAGCCCAAAGAATGGAGTTGAACTTGATGTTCAGTGCACATTGATGCTGGCCCCCTCAAGTCACTCTTGGAGATGGAACTCAGGGTTAAAAACGAGCTTGAGGCCTGGCGGGATGGCTCAGTGGTATAAAGTACCTGCTTAGAGAAGCTTAGGTAGCTGCAGGGACCTCAGTTCGATCCCCGGCACCACATGCTGCGCCAGCCCTGCTCTCAGGGCAGGCTGAGCTGGCCATAAAAATAAATAAACAAACAAACAAAAGTTCTGAAACAAGAAAAAAAAATTAAAAAATAAAATAAAAAATTCTTTATTTTTTTATTTTTATTTTATTTTATTTATTTATTTTTTGTCTTTTTGAGACAGGGTCTCACTATGCAGTTGAGGCTGGCCTTGAGCTCACTTTTGTAGCCCAGGCTGGTCTCGAACTTGCACCAATCCTCCTGCCTTAGCCTCCCGAGTGCTGGGATTACAGGCGTGAGCCACCACACCCGGCTAAAAAATTCTTTAAAAAAATTCTTTAAAAAAAAAAAAGAGCTTGAGCTTTGAGCACCTGATTGCTAGGCAGGGAATTCATCCTTCATAAGGACTGCAGGCCCCACTTCCTCAGTATGGATTTAACAGCCACAGACAGCCAGAGAACCTGTGCCATTGAACGCTTATTGGCCATCCAGACTGTACGGACCCCCAGATTGTCAACCTAGCCTGGGTTTTGCTACCTTTTTTGGCAAGTCCCACATCCCAGGACACTTTCATCTCCCCTCTAGCTGCTCGCCCCACTCTGGCCACACTGGCACTCCTGCTGTTCTTTGAATCTATCAGGGAGGCTCCCACCTCAGCTTTAACTTGACATCTCCTCTACTCGTAAGTTCCCTATCAGATAGCTATTGCTCCATCGCTGCCATGGGTCTTTGTTTAAATATTACTTCATAGATAGTTCTATTCCTCCCACATCCCTGGGATCTCCTGCCACTCTGCTTTATCTTTCACTTAATTATTAGTTTATCATCTCCCTCTTTCCTTCATAGGTTATGGGATTTTGAGGACAGGGTTTCAGTTTCTTGTTTTCATTCTTCTGTTCTCTAGGCCTAGGCTGGGCCTGGCACGTGATAGGCACCACATAAATAACTGTGCCATGACTATGTGAAAGAATGTCCTCTGAAAGCCACTTTCCTTGGGAACAATGACATTTCTTTGCCTCATCATCACAGTTTGAGGAGAGCACCTAGCACCTACCATGTGCCTTTGTTCTTTCCAAAACTGTGCTCCAGCAATACTTTTTAAGCATTTATCTTCTAGGAGAAAGTAACAGAAATATAGGACAGTCATCTAGCCATGGAGGAAGCCCTCTCTGAACACTTGCTCTATGATAGGTCCCGTGGTAGGGGCATGGTATTCAAAAGTTAGGACATAATTGTTGATTTCAGGAAACTTCTAATAGGGAAAGACATAAGCTAGAGGAAGAATACATAAATACTCTAGTGGAGAGAGTGCTACATTAGCCAGGGTAAAAGGCTGAGCAGCTTTGACAAACACTCAACATTTCTGCAGCTTAAAGAGAAAAACTAAGTTATACCAGAGGGTGCGTGAATAAGCAGAAGGCCTGCTTTCCACAATCAACAAGGAATCCAAGTGCCCTTTTGGACTGCCTCCCTTCCCCACCAGGCCTCGCCTCAACCTTGTGTGCCTGTTCGAGGTAGATTCAGTTATTGCTCAGAAACTGTGACTTCCTCCTCCAAGCTTCTGTGAGAAGCATATTCTGCTCTTCCCATTAAATCTCAACTATGCTGTAGCCAAGGGTGAAATGTTGGCAGGTGTGGCTCTGGTAGAAGCTCAGCGTGGGCTGGTATGTTGGCTTCCCTTCTGCCCCACCCTCCAAATCAGAACCTGCACCACAGACACTTGTGGAATCTATCAGAGCTCAGCCCCGGGAATCAGCCCTTCCACACCAGCAGTGGAAGCAGAACCACTTTGCCAACAGTCTGAGAGAACAACTGATCATGGCTTTCAGCTTGCATTGGGGTGGTTTACTGATAAAAGACCAAAGCTGGCTCCTGAAGTACCTGTGATTCAGCTCCCAGGAAAGGGGCAGTGCACAGAGAAGCATTGCCCTGGGGCCCAGAAGCAGCCCAAACTGCATCTGCTCATATGTGCCACAGGGGCACGTGCTGCAGCAAGCTGAGGTAGGCGTGGGGCTGGGAAAGTTGGCCTGGCTGGGTAGCCAGGTATTTACCTGCCATTCTATTTGTGTGGGTAAAAGGGAGAATGGGTCATAGGAGACAGCTAACAGTATCAGCCATACACAAAGAAGGTCTTGTCATGGAGATATGAAGCAGGCCATCAGAAGAGATGGCCTAGAGAAATAACTACAGGGTACTTGAGCTGAGGCACTAGGGGATGGGTAGAATTTTTCCAAATGGAAAAAAATGGGGATAAAACATTGCTGGAAGAAAAATAGTACATATAAGAGAGAGAGAAAGATGTATGGGGAATCACAGCTTGATCATGGCTGAGACGGGTTTGACTGGAACATCCTAGAGGGTTCCAGAAGAAGAACTGATGCAAAGGCAGGCACAGTATGTCTAAGAGAGTTGGGAAATCAGAAGGACACATGGTTTGTCTGATTTTATTTCCTATCCTTTGTTATCTTTCAACTGTCATTGAACAAAACCAAGATAGAAATGGGAAAGCGGTATATGCTGTCACGTGGGTGCCCCATGACTTCTACGTGGCCCTCAGCCTGTGGCTTCAGCAAGCCCCTGTGCACTTTCCCCAAATCTTTTCCTAGTTCAGACTTCCCATCAGCCCTCTGTAGATGCTGTCTGGGAACTGCACACATTTGCCTCTCCACTTCCACACCTCCTCACTTCCACACAGGAGCTAAATAAAACAGAAAGATCATCCCCAAACCAAGGAAGGTGGCTTGTCATTTTCAACACCCAAATTGTTGATGAGTAGAGACGTCATCCTGCAGCCCGGCACCTGACCACTATGGTACGGAGGTCACGCTCTCAGCGATGCACTATGCTGTCAGCCCATTCTCCCGGCAGGAGTGTCACCTCATGGTATGTCCACAGTACCGTGGACACCGGGCACTGTGCTGTGCATTCCCTCTCCTACTCCTAGCTAACAGAAGCTAGAGCTCGTATTTATATGCCTTCCTGGTCTTTGTCTCTTGTAAGCGTTCCTTACAGTGGGAGAGATTTCCAGACAGATGAAAGATATGCGTGCCAGCACAACCCAGCTCCAGATGTCACAGAGTGGAAAGAATTACACCAGACAGGTGCTATTATGTGCCCGATTCACTCAGAGCCTGACAAATTGCAGATGTCAACATTTGCGGCCAAAGGCACGAAGTCCAAATACAATCACTCAGGATTCCTGAGCTCATCTTCTTCACATTCTTATAAAACCAACCAACCAAAAACAACAACAAAAGAATCACTCAATCTTCTGTATATTAAACTGACCAAATTAAGCAAATGGAGAAAATATAAGTTCTCTTTAAGCATGTTATTTTCTACATGAAAGCTCATTCTCCATGGGAGCTTTTGGAAAAGTTTCTGTCATGACACAACTTGCCCTCAGCTGTGCCAGCAGGAGAAGGCAGAGAAGCAGCCCCCCATTGTTGGTGCATTCTGTGAGAGTTTGTGGAAGACACTCTTGGAATCGGACTTCCAACAGCACCATCAGTTGGCTCCTCTTGGCAGTGCTGGGCAGTATCCAAGGAACCAGAAGAAAGTGCGTGATTTCTTGGAGGCTGATAGCACTGCAGTGGGAACATAAGACTTTCTGTGTCCTGGCACTGTTTTAGCTTCTTACCAAGTCCTACTAGGTGAGTGGGGAGGGAATCCAAGATGGAGTCTTGTGGGATGCACAGGAAAGCTGATTGGATTAGGTGAGGCCCCGCCCCAGGATCTGTCAACCTATAGGCTGGCAAGTCAACAGTTTACCCAATTAAGGGAAACCATGGAATCTAGTTGAACCAATCAGAGACCTTCTCTTTCAGTATGCAGAGCCGGAAGGGTCTATAATGCAAGTGAATCTGTAAGGAAGTAGAGATGGAGTGTGTCTGTGAATCTCATGATTGTAGGAGTCTTAGAGTATAGTGAACTCCCATGGCTGTATCAGAGATGACTTATGTTCTGGTCCAGAACAGCAGGTGCTTGGGCAATGCTGGAAGTGTTATAGCACACTTCACATAGGTTCTCACATAATTTTCATGGTAGCTCCACTGGACAGATGCTTTTTCGCTCTCTACTTATGAGAAGACAGACACAGCATAAGAACATACAGCTGCTGAGTGGCTGGCTTTGAGCCTTATGTTCTCACGCTGGAATTCATTCCTTTCACCAAGCCCACAGCAGTTCAGCCATCTCTGGAGGTTTTCCATTCACAAAGACACTGCATGCACTTTTAACAGACACCATTTTCACATTGCAAGCAAAGAAACCAACTCTGCTAACTTGAACCAAAGGTTATTTATCCAAAAGGGATGAGAGAACTCAGAGAATATAGGTAAACACTTCAGACCCAGGCTTGGGCAGTGCACAGGCCAGAGTTGGTTGTGCTTAGGTGTTGGGAGCCAAGGACTGAAGGGTCTCTGCCTCACTGGCTTGGGGGGCTGGAGGAGTCACGACAGAAAATGGAGGCAAAACCTCCTTAATAAACCACTGTCAGAAATAATCCATTTGAAACATTTTGGAGACTCTTCTCTCTCTTTTGGAAGACTAAAAATGGCTGCCACTGGGCCTTTCCCTCGGCTTGGTCCTGTCCTCCCTGCGACTCCTTCTCCTTTTCTTCACCCTTTCCCTATTCTTCCATCTACCTCAGGCCCAGGACCTTGCAAATACAGTTGATCTCTCTTATGAGAAGAGAGATCTATGTCTCTACCATTATGTCTTAGTTACTCTTCTCTCGTGGCTGGGACAAATACCTGACCCTCAAAATGAGGGAAGGAAAGATTTATTTAGCTCACAGTTACTGGGGGTTTCAGTCCATATTCAGCCAGCTCCAAGGCAGAGCCTCACATGGCAGGGGACAACCTTTCATGGTAGCAGCTAAGAGTAAGAGAGCAGGAAGAGCTAGCAACAGCTCAAGCAGCTAACTTCTCTTCCTGCCTTACACTGAACTGCAAATCACTTGCCCCAGGAGAGGTACACCACCCATTTCCACACTAATCAATTACAAATTCCAGAAGCCACCTCCTGACTACATGAGGTTTCGGGGGGGACACCTATACACAAACCATAACACACTAGTTCAGTATTTTCCAAAATATCTGAGGTGAAGAATCCATTTTGTTTTTAAAACATTTTAAAACATTTTTAAAACTGTGCTAGCTGGGTAGCTAGCACAGTGAAATAAGTGCTTGCCTGGCAAGTGCAAGGTCCTCAGTTTGGTCCCTGCTACCACCATTAATAATAATAATAATAATAATAATAATAATAATAATAATAATAATAATAATGTTTCCAATCTATTCCAGAGTATTACTTTTGTGAAACACAAAATAATAATAAGATTAACTAACAGGGAAAAGTGAAAATGTGGAAACAGTAGATAAAGTGCTTCCCCAATTTTGTGTTATTAGATGCAACAGAGATATAAAATTGCTCATTTACTGTGTGTGTGTAAGATGTTTCCAAAGTTTCAAAACTCTGACTCTCATTTTCTTGTATATACTTTCAAACAGACTGGTGACAAATAAACTTCAGACACTTTGAGTAGAAATGCTCTAGATAGCACCAGCCCTTTCTCTTGGTCTCAGCTAAAACATCACCTTTTCCTGGAAGTCTTCCTGAAGTGGTCTTGAATCCTGCATGCCCCCCTATTGGCATGCAGGTCTGTCTTCCTGAGTTGGAGATGCTGCTATCTTGGGTCAACCTTTTGCAACATTTCAGGGCTCAAATCCTTCACAGTCATCACAATCCCTTCTGCAAGCCAATTTTATGAAGGTGAAGGAAGTCTGTATAGGCTTATCAGGGTATGTAAAAAAAGAAATGCCATTACATCATTAAATTTAAGGTGCTGTAAATTGTAGGATGCACCCCTAGTTCAGCAATGTAAAAATAAGAATTATAAGACATATCCAGATTTCAGGGACGGTTAAATATGG
This sequence comes from Myocastor coypus, assembly GCA_004027025.1. Taxonomy (NCBI): domain Eukaryota; kingdom Metazoa; phylum Chordata; class Mammalia; order Rodentia; family Myocastoridae; genus Myocastor; species Myocastor coypus. The sequence goes on along the minus strand of PVJA010033915.1, from coordinate 12,439 downwards.
GGATGTGTGTGTCTTTGACTTGTAACATGTAGTTATTAAAATTCCAGTTGTGATTTTTGAGGCAAGGGCTCAATTGTGTCTAAAGAGAAGATTTTAGGGAGAAAGGCTACCTGGAGTAAAACTTATTCACAGTTCTAATAATGACTGTTCTTAACAAAAAGAGGGCCTTTTTTTTTTTTTGGTGGCTTCTTATAAATCTTCACAGACACTGTCACTCCTGTAGTCCTCATCTCTACAAATTATATGTGCCTTTGGCATTCTTATTTCCTCCCTCATTCCTTATCCCTCAAATAAGTAAAGCCCTGGGTAGCTTCATTGTCCAAAGTATTGCAGTAAATGACTCAGAGATGGAGTTTCTGTTCTCTTTACCCCAGGCAGCACGGTCTAGGGCTATGCTAGGAGGATCTTCCTGTAAGACAAGCTAGAACAGGTCCGATCCTGGTTCCTTTTATCTGTCTTCATATTAGCCACTGATGAGTAAGGACAGCGACAGAGCCATCTGTATTGCCTCATCTGTGAAGCTGTTTCTCTGAAAAGCTCATAAATTGACCTAGGAAGACTATTAGCAGTGCTTTAAGACTAAACAAAAGCCACAGCTGCAGACTCCAGGAATAGTTAAATATGAATCTGTGTTCATTTGAATTGAAAGGGCCCAGAAATTTCCTGGTGACCAAGTTTTCAAGTACAGTTGTGCTTTGGTTTATGAACTTAATTCATTCCATGATTCTAGAAAAGGCGGCATGATCAAGTTCAACAAACAACTCGGAGTTCACAAGCAAAAACAAATCACAGGTAAATGCTCTTGTTTGCAGACCAAATTATTCACAAGCAAAAGTGTCCATGAGCTGAGGTATCACTGTAATTTTTCATGCGTGACAATTCATTTCATAACTTTTGTCACTTCCAGGATATCACTGTTAACTGGAATGTTTATGTATGCTAAAATATCTACTATCCTAATTTAACACTTATATAACTTGTTCCAGATTTGGCTGAGGTACTGATAATCCATGCATTCGAGGGATATCAGTGTATAAGTAGTTCATATTAACATTTAGGAAGACAACAGACAAATAGCATATAGAAAGCTAAGACTCCCTGGTAGGTTAGTGATATCAGAAGTTATATCAAGTACAGGAGGCTTGGGGGGCATGGAACATTTAGAATATGATTGGTCCAGAAATTGTGTTATTCCTATGGATGGTGCAAAACCATGCAGCTAGCCGGGCATGGTGGCGCACGCCTGTAATCCCAGTACTTGGGAGGCTGAGGCAGGAGGATCAGTGTTAGTTCGAGACCAGCCTGGGCCACAACAGTGAGCTCAAGGCCAGCCTGAACTGCACAGTGAGATCCTTTCTCAAAAAGACAAAAAAAAAAAAAAAAGAAAAAAGAAAGAAAACCATGTAGCTATAGAAAGGGCATGAAAGTGACCATTCAAGTCCCCCCAAAACATGTGTGTCCTACAATGAAGCCACACTCTTACCCTGATAATCATTGCCTGTAGTCACATTTCTGGCAGCTGAGACCCAGGGGTCAGAACAAGAAGCAAGAGAAAGAAGCATTTTCTGGGACCGTCTCTTCCCCACGGCTCTGTCTTCCTAAAAGCCCCTCCAGTCAGCAGCGCTATTGGGCAGGTCTATCAGGCCCACAATTACCTTGCTCAATTCCCCCTGAAAGGCCTTAAGTACCTTGGTGGCTTCTCTCCCTTTTTCCTAGAAGAAAACTCTTCCCTCTTGGAAACAGGAAACCAACTGGATTGAACTGGTTGGTACCAGTGTGTGTTTGGTTGATCATTTCCTATACTTGTATATTCTTCAGGTCTGCATTTTTAAAAATTAACTTCATTGGCACACTTTTGATATACATAATGATCACATGCATTGCAGGGAATTTGTCCCTGCACGTGATATATCTTGACTCTTCTTGTTTCCTCATTCTTCTCCCCTCACTTAGGTCCTCACAGTATGTCCAATGTGTCTACTTCATGTCCTGAGGCAGAGAGAAATGATTATAGAAATACAGTGTGCATATTTGTATGGGATATTGGTTCTGATTTTTAGCTGCCAAGTAACTCAAACAAATTCTGAGTAACATGAACAGAAAAGACATGAACTTGATGGCTACGGAGCAACTTATATACTTAAAAAAGGAAAGTTGAAGAATTGGACTTGGGCAAAAATCATGAAGTTTGAGTGCAAGCTGGGGAGGTATGTTTTAAGTAGCAGAACTTATGGATGCTGTTTAATCAGAAGGAATCAGCCTCAACAGTCCTTTTGTCACTTTGTTCAACATTCAGGTTACTAGATGGTCTCCCTTGGGTCAGAGGCCCTGTCTTGGCTGAGTTACTTAGCAGCTAAGAATCATAACCAATATCCCATACAAATATGCACACACTGTATTTCTATAATCATTTCTCTCTGTCTCAGTACATGAAGTAGAAAAGGCATCTTGGGGGATAGCACTGACAATGGGGAGAAGCAATGCCTGTGGGTTGGGCTTTTCTTAAAGGGCCCCCCGCCCCAGTTCAAGTAACAGCTCCAATAGTTATGGTGGCTCCAATGAAGAAGCTAGTGAGCCCATCCTGCCCTCACTTCCCAGTTCTATGTATATATGAGTGTGTACGTGTGTGTGTGGGCGTGCGTGTGTATGTTGCTGAAGATGCAACTTAGAAACATTATACCACTTTCAGTTCCTTTTTTGTTTTGTTTTGTTGCATATTTTAAAAAAACTTTTTTTTTTTATTATGGCCAGCTCAGCCTGCCATGGGGGTGGGGTTGGTGTAGCATGTGGTACTGGGGATCGAACTGCAGTCCCTGCAGTTGCCTAAGCTTTTCTAAGTGGGTGCTTTAGACCACTAGACCATCTCACAACCCCAGTTCCTTTTGATTTTCTATTTTTTTCCAGTGGCACAGGATTTTATTTTATCTTTTGTTTTCTGTTTTAAGACAGGATCTTACAGAGTTGCTCAAGCCTTAAAGTTGAAATTCTCCTATCTCTACCTCCCAAGTAGGTGGGATCACAGGCATGGACTACCAATGAAGAACTGTCTCTGTTCGCTTTCTTTCTCTCTCTCTCTCTCTCTCTCTCTCTCTCTCTCTCTCTCTCTCTCTCTCTCTGTCTGTCTCTTGAGACAGGGTCTTACTGTAGCTCTGGGTGGCCTTAAATACTATGTAGTGGAAGCTGGCCTTGAACTCATAGGGATCCTTCCACCCTGGCCTCCAAAGTGCTGGCACTATTGACATGCACTACTGTACTTGCCCTCCTAGTTCTTAATGATATATAAATACAGGTCCACAGATAGAACATGTAAAGAAAAATCAATCACTGGAAAGTCTGATGGCTTCCTGTGCAGTCAGGGGGGTGGACTGGGGTGGTACCCCAGTATAGTGCATTTCATTCTGATCCTGTGGGCAGCATTCTGGTTAAAAAGAGGACAAACAGACAATATCTAATGACACATCCATCTTCATATTAAACTACGGAGTCCTTTCTTTGTGGTGGCCTTGCATCTGTTTTTCTTTTTTTTTTTTTTTAATGGGACCAGGGTTCAAACTCATGACCTTGCACTTGCCAGGCAGGCACTTGTGCCACAGAGATACCTCCCCGGTTCCTTGCATTAGATTTTGTAGAATACACAAAAAGTCTTGCTGTGCTCCACACAGCTGGAAGGTCTGGTCAATGCCCAGCAGAAAGAACAGTGCCACCTATCACTGTGTAAGCCCCAGAGGGGGTAGCTCTGTGTTTGGGCTTCATGGCAGGTCCATAACACAAGCTGGCTCATGCCTGCTTTGCCAGCCTCCTTGGGTCATGCTGTTCTCTGGACCACAGTTTCTCCTTGCCTTCCTTCCCTACCTCCTTTCCCACAGACAGCCTGGGAGGACACATGGAAGGCACAGCCTCAAGCTGGGACTTGCTAACCAAAAGTGTAGCTGAATTTAAGTTTAATATTTACTCAGCCCCCAAAAATGCTCTAGTTAAGACTTGCTCTTTAAGACTTAAAGCCCCACCCTGGAAAGACAGAAATGAGTTCTCTCAAAGGGCTTTGTCCTGGGGGATGAATACCCTTCCTGCCCCACACCCAGCTGTCTCTGAGCTGGCGTTAGGCATGTCTGTCTTCCTTCCAAACTCAGATGAGAGCTTAGCTGGCACTGTGGGTTGAATTTTCCTGGGATATCTGAAAGGCTTCCAGAATAAGAGCCAACTGAATAGATCTCCAACCCCTGTCTGGAAAAAAAATAGCTGAATATCTGGAGTGAATAGGAGATTTTTGATGTAGGGAGGCAGTTTGGCATGAGAACGTGTTCTTTTTTTTTTTTTTTTTTTTTTGCGGGACCAGAGTTCAAACTCATGACCTTGCACTTGCCAGGCAGGCACTTGTGCCATGGAGATATCTCTCCAGCCCCTTAGCATGAAAAGAACAGAAATCAATATCACAGACCAAATCCTGGCTCTACCACCATTTCCTGTATGATCTTTGGGTGTGACTCAAATCTCTACATCTTGGCTTTTTCTTGGGTCAATTGCAGTAATAGTAACTACCTCATAGCAATCTGGAGGGAATTAAACAAACTATTCCATGTGAAATGTTTAATGTATCATAATTGCACAAAGATATGCATAATTGCACGTCTTCATTTGATCATTCATGCAATCGCCTATTCCAAAAATATGCCAAAATTTGCCAATGTGCCAGATAACACATGAAGTTGTCCTTTTCCTGAAGGAGCTCATAGTGAGGAGGCGAGCACAGAAGCTATTCATCCAGGTTATAACAGTCGTAATAACAGAGGTACTACATTACCTAAAAATACTATTGATGCACAGAGAAGGAGCTTCTTCCATGGAGAATTTTAGAAAGGCTTCATGGGAACCTTTAAGCTGAGTCTTTCAGGAAGTTTGGGGCTTCTTCATGCAGAGATACGTAACTAGGCATTCTGAAAAAGGGAATAACCTACACAGAAGCACAGCAATTAGAACAGAACCCTGTGTGCTTACGCAGTAGGAGAAACTTCAGGTAGCACAGCAGGGCACAAGGTGGGCTTGGCAGGGGAGGAAGCTTGAAAGTCAGAGCCCAGAAAGGCGCAGATCATGGTGGGCACTTGTACTTTGTTTTTGCATAATTAGAGTTCCATTAAGGAAGACACTTTATGCTGTAACATGAAATTTTAATTTAAAAGTGATTAGAAATAAGGACCGAAAGAAGAATATGGCCACCATCCAGGCAAGAGATAAGGAGGGCCCAGCTGAGGCCACAGCAGATTGACAAGGAGCAGAGGGTTCTGAAGGGCCTACATAGTAACGCTACCAGCCCGTCATTCTGCTGCTGCTCCTATTCCTTTTATTTATAGCTTATATTAAAAAAGAATTGTGTGGGTGATTAGAAAGTACAGTAAAACCTTGGGCTATAAGTAACCTGATCTGTGAGTGGTCTACAAGGTAAGCAAACAAGTCTAATACATTTTAATTTGAGTGATGGCTTGCAAAATGTTTCCTCTGTCTGTCTGTCTGTCTGTCTGTCTGTCTGTCTGCATCTCTGTCTCTGTCTATCTCTGTCTCTGCCTCTGTCTCTGTTTCTCTGTCTCTGTCCATCTCCCTCCCACCCTTCCTCTCTTTCTCTCTTCCTCTCTCCTTCCCATTCTTTCCCCCTCCCTCCCCCTCACTCACCTCCCTCCCTTCCCCTCCCTCCCTCTCCCTCCCTGTCCCTCTCTCTCCCTCCCTCTCCGTCCCCCTCCCTCCCTCTCCTCCCTGACTCCCAGGGACTGTGGATGATGCTCTCTCAGCAATGATTGTGAGTTCAGTGGTTCCCTTAGTGAACATCCTGCCACACAATAACGCTCCTCTGTGTCTCCCTCACAGTAGCCTAAATGTCAAAATGTTTACAAAGGAAAGTGCAGGTTAATTTGTTTAATTTTTCTTTATATTTTGTGCTATATTATAGTATTTTGGTCATTTCTATATAAATATTTTTGAGCTATGGGATGAAACACCTGAGTTCCATTATTTCTTTGTTTCTGTTTTTTTTTTTTTTTTTTTTTTTTTTTTTTTTTTTTTTTTTTTTTTTTTTTTTTTTTTTTTTTTTTTTTTTTTTTTTTTTTTAAGGGAGGGGTCTATAGGGTTTTCAGGGTCTCAGGGTCTCACTATTAGATCAGACTCATAGTAATCTGCCTGTTTATAGCCTCCCAAGAGCTGGGATTACAGGCACACACCGCCATACCCAGTCTCAATTGCCATCTCAGCATACCTCCAGAGGTGGGGTCAGCACAGCAGGCCCAGGGATCAAAACCCGGCCCTGAGCCTACTTATAGTCACTTTAATCTGCTGAGCTATCTGGCTGGCCCTTATTACTTATCAGGAATTTTACTTTGACATATCAGTGCTTTGGATTATAAGCATGTTTCTAGAATGAATTATGTTCACAAACCACAGTTTCAGTGTGTTGTTTCAGAAGTGCATTTCTAATAATATTGTTGGTAATTTATTCATAGATCTATAGCCAAATAACCAAGAATTTTTTAGGCAGATGTCCCAACTAACCTCCTTATGAATATATCACTTAAATGTGTCCCTCTCTTATTGTCCTTCATATGCTCTTTTCTTTCTTTCTCAGGGATTTAGCTAGGAAGGTGTTTTTTCCTTTGTTTGTTTTTGCTACTTATAATCTCTTTATTAGTAAGGATTTGTTATAATTTGGATTTGAAAATTTTGCAAGAGCTCAGGGGCTCTGACCTTATCAATCAATGGATTATTCCAAAGATGTATTTACAGTTTCATGGCATTATTATTATTTTTGTTTTTGTGGCCAGCTCAGCCCATCCTGGGTGTGGGGCTAGCACAGCATGTGGTTTCGGGGATCGAATCATGGTCCCTGCACACTTGCCTAAGCTCGCCTAAGCTGGTGCTTCAGACTCCTGAGCTATCTCATCGGCCCTGCGTGGCATTATTGGGAGATAGTGAAACTTCCATTCGTGGGGGCCGGTTGGAGGAAGAAGGTCACTGTGACCATACCTGAAGGGGCGTATCTCGTCCCTTGTTCCCAATACTCTTTCTGCCTTTCCCCACTTTGCCCTTCCTCTTGCCTTCCTGGTCGTCCTGGAGGTGAGCAACCTTGCCCTGCTCATACCCCTGACACTGATGTTCCACCTCACCACGCTCAGCCCAGTGGAGGCTGCCAGCTAGAGACGATGTCTCTGAAACCATCGCCAAGACCAAACTTTCCTCCTTGCAGATGGTGTATCTTGGGTGTTTCTTCACAATAAAGGAAAGCTAGCGTAAGACTCTTGGTTCCAAGTGCCAGGAACTAGTCTGATACAGAAAAGAAAGAGTTGGTTTACTTATGTAACCAGCATCTGAGAAGGCCAGGGACTGACTGAATCTCAGGAACAGGTAAGATCAGGGGTCAGCACAGATTTCATGACCCAAGTAGCATTCTCACAGTGATACAGTACCCTAATTTTCCAAACTTGGATCAGTGACAACGTCTTGTGGCTTAGTTACCAAAAACAGGTTGTGTGAATTTTTACGTACCCACCCCCTAAAAAGAAAAAAAAAAAGTGACAACAATCTACTACTCAGAAGAATTATGACCCTGTAGACCCTGTGCTGAGACAGCAATTGAAACTGGGCATGGTGGTGCCCACCTGTAATCCCAGTTCTTGGGAGGCTGAAAACAGGAGAATCACTATGAATCTAATCTGTGTAGTGAGACCCTGTAGATTCTGTACTATATACATTTTTTTAAAAAGAATTATGAATGAAAAGCATAATAGCTTCTTCTTCTCTACCCTTTGCTTTAGATAAAAGAATATTTCTGGTAATAGAAATGTAACTTCTTTGTTACACATTTATAAGGAAAAATATTCTATGGCTAATCATCTGAAAAGACTGTACCAGTCACTTGGGAGTTATAAACTCTTAGGCACTGGAATTATTATCCACAGTGGACGTTCCATTTTATTCTGACTTGGCATTATTGTCACTTAGCTCTACCAAACTCTTGGAAATTATTGAGTTGATATTCTGTATTTTTGGAAGATATATTCTGGATGTATGATTACAACCCCTTTGTATTCTGTTCACCAAGTATTTGTCTTAATCTGAAATTATCTTCAATGCAAAGCAAAGGGTTCTGGTATTGACAGACTCCTTGACCCAGAAATATTTTGTCCAGAGCTTAATTGTATTGTATGTGTGCAAGACTGCACTTACATGCACGCACACATGCATGCATGCACACGCGCACGCGTGCACACACACACACACCAGCATACTCTGGATCTGTTTCCTGACAGCTGATATCAACATTTGCAGAAACTTTGCAAACCAACAGCTAAACATAGTTATTATTAACATTTATATAAACTTAACAGCTAAATAAATTATATTAAATGCTAACATAAATTCTCAAAATGTATCACTTCCTGTACCGTGGGAACACTATATCACATGGTGTGCTGTTATGCACTTCTTCCCAGATCTGTATTCATGTTGGTAGTTTGAAAATGGCCATGGTGCGAGTATTTATATCCTGGAAATTGGCAAGCATGACAACAGCCTTCTTATTTCAGAGCTGGTTGTTAAACATTTACCAGCACACAGCTGCTCGTGCTCACACATGTGGACACACCCGGATATAAACCTCCTGCCTATCTTTTTTATCATAGATAATTCCACATTTACAGTATGTCTCAGCACTATGTATCAAGGAAAACCCTGTCGTGCGTCAGACTGTCATGGTGCTGTGTATGCTCCATTTACCACTGGAGTTTCTTATCTAAGATATTTATCTGCCTGCTTAAGTGGCAGATGAAGTAACATAACTACACGCCGCAGCATTTAAATTTCTTTCTAATTTCACTCTAAGGCATTCCATATTGTGAGAGGATTTATCCAAATAAGGAAAAGCCTGCTATATCAACTTTCCTAGGTGTATTTTTTTTCTCTTATGTTAAGATCATATTTAAGAACACTCCTGGCAAAGGATCAGAAGTTGTGCCAGTTTCTTGCGTCCTTGAAAGATCACTTGGGGGCCCAGCAGGATGGCTCAGTGGTCTAAAGCGCCTGCTTAGGAAAGCTAGGGCGGCTGCAGGGACAGCGGTTCGATCCCTAGCACCACATGCTGCACCAGCCCTGCCCTAAGGGCAGGCTGAGCCAGCCATAAAAATAAATAAACAAACAAACAAAAATTCTGTAGCAAGAAAAAAAAATTAAAAAGAAAAAAAAAGAAAGATCACTCTGTAGCCAAGGGTGGATTTACATTGGATGGCTTCTTTGGCCTTTCTTGCTCACAGAAATGTATTTGTGAATTCAGGTGCTTTCACTATAAGTTACTGCGTTGTTGTAAACAATTAAGCCAAGAATAAGCTCAGAATAGAAGCAACAGTGGAACGAATACTGTTTTAAGGCTGATGTAATCTCTTGCCTTTCGTAAAATGCAACTAAACATACATAGCTAAGGGACTAGCAGTATAGCAGGCCCACCAGTGTGTTAGCTTTTTAATCAGCTTAATGGAATCATTTAGACATAATTAAATGTCTTTGAGTTTGAATCTTTTGGAGCAATAAGTAAATAACTTTGAATTAAATCCATCTGCGGCATAAAATAAAAGATTTTGTTAAGGTAGCAATTTTTTTGTGTGTGAATGGCCGGCTCAGCCTGCCCTGGGGGCTAGGCTGACATGGCATATGGTACCAGGGATTGAACTGCGGTCCTCTGAGCTTGCCTAACCTTGCCTAAGCAAGTGCTTTAGACTGCTGAGCTATCTCTCCTGCCCTGAGGTAGCAGTTTCAAAGGAGTAACTCTCCTTGTAGTCAACCTTAACATGGCTTGGCAGTCAGGCCAAATGTCTGAACAGCATATATCAACTTTGTCACCTTCTTAATAATGGCACTCATAAAGAGTGGTGGGAAGATTTATGCTTCAGTTCAGTTTTCCCTGAGCCCTTGGATAATGTGCCTTGGGTTTGATTTGCATATTGTCTGGTGAATTCACTGAAACAATTTTGGAAGTCCTAAGGCAGCAAATACCTTGAATAGCTCAGGTCAGGCTTCCCATTGACTACCCTGGAGATTCTGCTACATCTCACAGCTATGCAATAGCGCGAAAGATGAAAATACTTTGCTCATAAAATAGTGAGGAATCCCGTTGGTCAATGAAGCAGAATTCCAAGGAGCAGCTTGGAGCTGCCTCAGAGCCTATCCAGAACATTTGTGCTCATATCCTGGCTCTGGCTCCACATGGAATTCTCGGTGCTGGTGAGAACCAATGTCACTCAAAACTTTACTTGAAAAAGTGTTCTGGAGAGCTTCTTTGCAACTGTAGCTCTGCATCTGGCACTACTGTTCTGCCTTGCCCAGGAAACAGAAAATACTTTACCTTCCTGTTGGCTACTGCAATAAACTAAGTGGACCAGTTTTCTTTCAGGTAATTCCATAAGATGGTACACACACACACACACACACACACACACACACACACACACACACAAAGATGTTCCACACTACCTCGGCAGAGAGATCAGCACTCCTGTGGGTGGGGGTCGGGAGGCTAGAGGAAAGGAGTGAAGGAAGGGGAAAGAGAGGAAGAGGGCAGTGTCTCCTGAGTAAAGGCAAATCATGTGGTGTCACATGAAAGTACCAGGAGTTTCCACTAGCTGCTCTGATGCCCATGTATCTAAAGTCCCAAGAAGTTCCCTCTGGCCTGAAATTTTACTCTTGGCCGTTTGTTTGCTTCTTAGGATATGGAGAGACTAGTGACCAGGACATGGTTCCCTACCTCCACTTTTTTTTTTTTTTCAGGTTTTATTTATTTATCTATTTTATTTGTGTGTGCAGGGTTTCACTACGTAGCTCGGAATCGTAGTGAGCCTCCTGTTTTCAGCCTCCCTAGTACTGATGTAATAGGTGTGCATCACCATGCCCGTATTCCATCACCAGCTCAGCATGCCCAGCATGGTGGTGCTGGTGTGGCATGTGGTGCCAGGGATCTAACCCTGGACCCTGTGCTTGTCTAAGCAAGCACTTAGTCTGCTGAGCTATCTCACTGGCCCTTCTACTTTTTCTTTCTGTTTCTCACACACATCTCTGTCAGTCTGTCTGTCTCTCTCTATATATGTATATGTGTACATACACTCATAAAACTATACTCGTGTATATATGTGCATGTATATACAAGTATGTTTATCTATCCATTTTCTACTTATCATCTATCTATATCTACCTACCCTGATTCAGAGCTTGTTTTGCATCTTAACAGAGATTTTTCTGGACATCTGCTTTAAATAATACTGTACTATCCTTTCTCACTGTAACTTATGTTCTGTGATTTTTATATTTGTTTTGAACGTCTAATCCTTAGCACTAAGTTGCTAACCTTCTACATTTTAAATTTTATCAGTGTACTCCATGTAATAGTACTAGTTTGATCCCAATAGCCATAGAGACAGTGTTTGCTTAGGAACAGAATAGAGTCTGTTTCCTTGTTGACTCACTTCAACTGATAAATGGAATGCCTCGGCCTAACAAGTTACTTGATAGCCATCAAGTTGCCTTGTTTGACTGGGGCAAAAAGCAAAAATATGGTGTTTAAATCTCAGTGACCAAGTCAAGTCCATTCCTTAGCTCAAATTATGTAAGAGACAACTCACCTGGAGGAAATGCAAAGATATAATTTTTCCTGGGATCCAGAGGAAGGGGAGAAAAGTTTATGAATGACAAGTGCCAGGGAGGAGCTGACAGAACCACAGGTAGAAAGAGTTCACCCAAGGCCTCCCCAGGGCTCCTTAGCTGGGAAGCAGCCAAAGGTTGTGACTCTCACCTGAGAGGGGGCCTAGTGACTACACTTTGCCCACTCCTGGATACATCTTTCCTATGGTCAATCTCCTCCCATGGCACCATCTTTCAATCCCTGGATATCCTACTCCTGGATGGTCAGCCTTGGGCATTTCCCTAGCTATGCTGAAGTGATAATGCAGCCCAGTCACCTCTTTAGCATTGTTGTTGACCAAGGAAGCTGAACCCAGGAGATGCATGGGCTAACACAATGTCTCAGGGTCTCCATGACCATAGGTGCCTTTATCCAAACTACAGGCCCCTGTTACCTCTGCCCCGAGACCCAAAATATGGAACCCTAAGAGACAAGGCAAGGGCCTGGCAGGATGGCTCAGTGGTCTAAAGCACCTGGTTAGGAAAGCTTAGGCAGCTGCAGGGACCAAGGTTCAATCCCTGGCACCACATGCTGCACCAGCCCTGCCCTCAGGGCAGGCTGAGCCGGCCATAAAAATAAATAAACAAACAAACAAAAGTTCTGAAACAAGAAAAAATAAAATAAAATAAAGAGAGAGAGACAAGCCAAATGTCAGAGCTGCTTATAAGAATTCAGGCCAGCCTTTTTTTTTTTTATCAAGATGGCACTGAAGGCAAAGAAGGAAGATCCTCCCCCTCC
>PVJA010033914.1:0-22950 GCA_004027025.1 Myocastor coypus | reverse complement strand
TCCTTGAGCAAGGACCCATAATAGAACAACTTAGCAAAATGTTCTTTACTACGAAGCATTGTTGGTATCCTCATGGGGAGTACCACAGACGTCGTATGAAACTGAATCCTCCAAAAGACAGATGATGTTGAGACTCACGGGGGAATTAAAGAGACATGTTATCCTGCGCTTCATTCGCCACTGGAAGAAATACACTAATACTGTGTGGTAATAGTCAAATAATAAAATGTCTTTTTTTTTTTTTTTTTTTTTTTTTTGAAGGAAGGAAAGGTTTATTTAGCTCACAGTTCGTAAAGGTTTCAGTCCATATTCAGCTGGCCCAAGGCTGAGACGAACAGAGCAGAGGCATCCAGTTCATGGAGGCAGAACAGCAACGAACTGGCGGCAGAGGTAGCCAACCAACACGGCAGCAGAGCAGCAGCAACAGCTAGAGCTCCAGTCTGTCTCTCTGTCTCTCTTTATATTACATTCAGGCTCTCCACCTTAGCTCCCACCCTAGACTACACCCATAATCTCGGAAGTACTTCCACCCATAATCCCATCAGTACTAAAACCTATAATCCCAGGGATCATGGATCAAGTCTCAAACTCTAGAAGTCCCCGCCCAATGACTCCATGAGGCTTTGGGGGGACAACTAGACATAAACCATAACAGAAGGATTGCTTCCTTTTCAATTTCATTGAAGAGTTTGAGGAGTGTTAGGATGAAGCCTTCTATAAATTTCTTATAGAATTCAGTAGTGAATCCATCAGGTCCCTGACTTTTCTTTGTCAGTAGGCTTTTTATTACATTTTTATTTCACTGGCTGTTATTTGGTTATTGAGAGTTGTTATATCTCCTTGATTGACTTTGGGTAATTTGTAGTTTTCTAGGAATCTAACCACTTCATCTGTGTCTTTAATTCTGTGAGAGTAAAGATTCTTAAAGTAGTTAGTTATGATCCTCTGAATCTTTGCTGTGTCTTTAGTAATTTCACCCTTTTCATTTCTTATTGTATAAATTTGAGTCTTTTCTTTCCTGTTTTTTTTTTTTTTTTTCTGCAAAAGAGTTTATTTTCTTTTGGTCCAAGGTTTGGAAGGGGGCTTCAGAAAGGTGAGAAATCTGCCTAGTGACTGGAGGGAGAGAGTTAGGCCAAAGCCCTGATGCCAGGGGGTGCAGGAGCCCTGCAAGAGACCGCCAGGTTCTGTGACCTCCTAGTCATGCTTAAGGGTGAGCCTTTCAAAGAGCTACTCATCCAGCCTGGCCTGGGGGCTCGCCAGCCTGCGGAGGTTAGTGAGGTGGTCACCTGTCTTCTTGATGAGCGTCACCTCCTCATCTAGGATGTGGTTCTCCAGGAAATCACAGATGTGGGGGTCAGTCTTGGCAGAGCCCAAGGCATGAAGGTCCAGAAGAGCTAGGCTCAGGTTCTTCTCGAGGGTCAGGGCAGCTTCCATGGCATCCAAGGTTTTGCCCCACTCATCTTCAGATGGTTTCTGCACGTCTTGGAAGAGCACACGGCCACTGCGCTGGTTTTGCCTCTTCAGGAGATGCTCGGCACCCTCGCGTTTCTCCTTGGCCAGCTCACGGAAGAAATGGCCCACGCCCTCCAGAGCCACATCGTCTCGGTCAAAGCAGTAGCCCAGAGAGAGGTAGGTGTAGGAGGCCCGCAGGTGCAGGTTCACCAGGCGGTTGACAGCAGCCTCCACCTTGGTGGAATAATTCTGACGAATCTGAGAGGCCATGGCTGATCAGCAATAAGGAGTTGTCCAAAAAAGAACAAGTGTTGTCCAGTCCTAGAAGCAGGAAATAGGTGAGATGGTTCTGAAATCTGTACCTGGAAGGTGGGTGGAAGATGAAAGAGGGAGTCCCCGGGTCTGTTCCGTCCAAACACTGTTGAAGCAAGAAATAGATCCGCGGGACCTCTGGACGCGCCGCTTCTTTCCTGTTTTTGATGAGGTTAGCTAGGGGCTTATCAATTTTATTTAATCTTTCAAAGAAACAGCTTTTTGGTTCATTAATTCTTTGTATTGTTTTCTTTGTCTCAATTGAACTAATTTCTGCTCTAGTCTTTATAATTTCCTCCTGTCTTTGGGTTTTGGATTTCGTTTGCTCTTCTATTTCTAGTCGATTAAAGTGTTCGAGGAGAAAATTTATTTTTTCCCATCCTGTTTTCTTAATGTGTGAGTTCAGAGCTATAAATTTCCCTTTAAGAATTGCTTTCATTGCATTCCATAAATTCTGGTAGGTTCTGTTTGAATTTTCATTAAATTCAAGATATTGTTTAATTATCTGTTTAATTTCATCTGTAACCCACTGGTTGTTGAGAAGATTCTTGTTTAATTTCCATGTATTTCTGGAGTTCTTGTGGTTTCCATTGTCATTTATTTCTAATTTAATTGCACTGTGGTCAGATAACATGTGTGGGATAATTTCTGTTTTCTTGCATATACTTAAGCATGACCTATGTAGTAATATGTGGTCTATTTTAGAAAATGTCCCATGTGTAGCTGAAAAGAGTGTGTATTCTGAAGTGGTTGGGTGGAACACTCTGTGTATGTCCACTAATTTCAATTTTTTTTTTTTAAGTTTTGGTTCAGCTGTGCTACTTCTTTGCTAAGTTTTTGTCTACTTGACCTATATTTTTTTGTATAAGGGGGCGTTGAGGTCTCCTGTTAAGATTGCGGTATTGGATATTAGATTTTTCATGTCCATTAAGATTTGCCTTATATAGTTTGCTGCTCCTGTGTTGGGTGCATACATATTTGTGAGTGTTATCTCTTGATCTTGAAGTTTTCTCTTACCCAATATTTAGTGGCCTTCTTTATTTCATTTAATCAGTCTTGGTTTGAAGTTTAGACTGTGCAAACAAGCTTGCTACCCCTGCTTTTTTTGTGGTGCTGGAGCATGTATTGTTTTCCATCTTTTCACTTTTAGCCTATGAGTTTCTTTATGAGTTAAGTGCATTTCTTGTATGCAGCATATTTTTGCATTTTGCTTTCTTATGCCCTCTGCCAGCCTATTTCTTTTAATTGGAAAATTGAGTACATTTACATTGATAGTTATAATTGAAATGTATTGATTTATAATTCACATGACGTTTACTTACTACTGTTTACTGCTTTTTCTCCTGTGTTTAATTGAGTAGCCTATTTGGTGGGATCTTTTTGTTCTCATTTCTTGAGTTTGAGCCATTTTGGTCCCTTTCTATAATATTTTTTAGTGTACTGTGTAGGGTTGGCTTTGACCTCATTAAATTCTTTAGTTGTTCCTTGTCATGGAAGTATTTTACTTCTCCCTCATACTCAAAAAAGAATTTTACTAGGTATAGCAGTCTGGGCTGAAATTTGTTTTCATGGTGGACTTAAAGTACTCTGCTCCATGCTCTTCTTGACTTCATGGCTGGTGAAGAGAAATCTGCTGTTCTTCTGATGGGTTTTCCTTTAAATGTGATCTATTTCCATTCTCTAGCAGATTTTAGTATACTATTCTTCTGCTGAATTTCTGGAACCTTGACTTTTATATGTCTGGGTGTGTTTTTAGTCAAGTTGATGTTGTTTGGGATTCTGTATGCTTCATTTACTGTATGTCCAATTTTTTTCATATTTGGTAAATTTTCTGCTATTACTTCTCCCCATATTCTTTTTATATCATTCGTGTCAACTCCTTCTTTCTTGTTGATTCCTATTAATCTCACATGGTTCAGTTTTGCATCATCTTGCAGATGTTGAATTATTTTTTCCTGTATCCTGTTTTTAAGAGATCCTTTCTTACCTTTTTACTAGCTGCGATGGTGTCTTCAAGATCTGATTCTATCTTCACTTTGGTTCATATGGTTTTGCCAGCTTGTGATTGAGATTTTGTTTTCTTGTATATCTCTTTGAAGCTGTTTCATGTGATCTATTTATTTCCTGTATTGCTTAGTCAGGGAATCCATCATTTTTCTATTCTCCTCTAATTTTTTATCAATGTCTTCTTTAGTAGTACTGAAGTCTCTCATTATAGTTATCCTTTCTCTCTCCAGTTCAGACATTATTTCTGCTGTGTTCTCCTGTGTACCTTTCTGTAGTTGTTCCCCTACTTTAGATGCTATTGATTTAGAGAGATCTTTTTTTAACTTCAGAGGCTATTTCTGCTCTGGTTTCATCTATACGTTTCTGCAGTTGTTTTTCCACTTTAGAGTCTATTTTTCATACTTTTCTTTTTTTTACTTGACATGTTATATCAGATCTGAGTTGTCTATATGTTTCTGCACTTGCCTTTCAACCTTGGCTGCTACTGATTCAGAGATTTTTTTCTGCATAATTCCCATTTTTTTCCATGGTAGTGTTTCCTGTATTTGTTTTTTGTGGACTCAGGACCTGGGGTTGGATCTTGCTCCTTCTCTTTATCATTTTTGATAGCAGTGATATCTGCACCTTGGTGAACTTATACAGTTAACACCAATGGGAATTTGAGTTTGGATCCACTAATCTTGTTCCCCTCCAGACGAGACTGGCTGAAAGTTGAGGCTCAGGTGGCTGGCTACCTCCAGGCCCTATAGGTTGGGATGGTGGTCGGCTTTGTGGGGACGGTGGGTGGCTGTGTGGGGTATATAGGTGTAGTCGGGGTTTGGGCATTTGTTGAGTTGGGGATGTATTTGGGCTGAGAGAGTTCTTACCTGGCAGATGTGATCCCTGATTGGGAAGGTGGGTGGAATCTGAGCTTGGGTTGTTGATGAGTCACCTAATGGACCAGGGCTGAGTATGCTGGTTGGCCCAGTCAGGATGGCAGTGGTGTCCGGGCTGGAGTTTGGGGTTGACAGGTCAAGTCTGGGACCTGGGGTTTCATCCAGGAATTGCATGGCCAGTCAAAAATCTGTAACAGTCTCTTTCTGTTATGTTCTTATCCTTTCAACTACCTTCCAACGCTTTGCTGTCTACTCCTTTATAAAAAAAAGAGAATAAAAATAGTAATGCAAACATTAGAAATGATACAATATTTCATTAAAGAAAATAATAGGATTCCAAGTATAGTTTTAGTGTTACACATTGCTATCCTCAGTGTGAAAAAAACTTTTGGAGGTTTTTAAGACCATTGTCTAATTCATCCTGTGTGTATAAGTGCATGGTTTTGCTCTTGCCATGTTTACTATCTTTTCTGCTTGTAGGCTCTTCATTGTTTAACCCTTAAGTTCTTGATTTCCATTTAGCTGTGTTATTCCTTTCCCTTTTTATTTCTTCTTTTGAGTTGTTACACTATGGAGACTATACAATATTTACACACGTAGGTTTGGTTTATTTCCCTGGCGGGTATATCTTCAAGATACATCCACTTATACTCATAAGTGAAATAAACCAGACTTGTAGGTGTAAATATTGTATAGTCTCCCTAGTGTAAGATCTCAAGAGAAGAAATAAAAATGGAGAGGCATAACACAGTTGAATGATAACAAAGAAATTATGGGTTAAAAAATGAGGTGACTGCAAGCAGAAGACAGAACACATAGCAGAGGCAACACCATGCACTTACATACACTAGATGAATTAGATAATAGTCCTAGGAAGTTCCAAAATTTTTTTTGACACTGATGATAGCAATGTGTAACAGTAAAAATATTCTTGGAATGCAAAAAATTGCATCCATTTATATATAAAGTCTTCTAGTTTTTATTCTTTATATGTGAGTAATATTCCATTGTATAAAAATATCACATCTTTTTAAACCATTCTTTAGATGATGGGCATTTTGGTTGGTTCCGAGATTTGGCTATCACAAATTGTGCTGCTATAAACATAGGTCCACAGATATCATTATATGATGTTTTCAGTTCTTCTGGGAAAATTCCCAGGAGGGGGATAGCTGGATTGAATGAAATTTCCATTTCTAGTTTTTTAAGGTGTCTCCACACTGCTTTCCATAATGGTTGCATCAGTTTGCATTCCCACCAGCAATGGAGTAGTGTCCTTCTTCTCTACAGCCTTTCTCACATTTGTTGTTGGTTGATTTCTTTATGATAGCCGTTCTTTCTAGGGTGAGATTGTCAAGCAATGGACATGACTCATCCAGACAGCTGACACTGACAACTATTCTACAAAGCACTGTACATGGTTTCAAGATAAATGCTGAGGGGATTTGACCAATCTTGTGAGATATAAAAATTACATGTTTTGTTATACAGGTCTTGCTTTAACTTGTCCTTAACCACCCAACAGAAAATTTAAGCATGAGGCATGAAAAGTAAAGCTAGATTTGTATGCTGAGCTGTACAAAGCCTTAAATCAATAGCTTCTAACATTGCCAGTTCTCCCAATAGCTTTCTATGATTATGGAATATTGTATTATGTATACAAACTACTTTCTCTTAGTTCAATGAGAAGAAATTTTTGTGCCAACAATAAATAGAAAAATTATTGTCTACCTCCTGTGCCCTAAATACTACAAGGATAACAATATACATTGCATCAATTATTGGGAATGTACTACTAATGTGTTTTGAAATTATTGCATTGTTATTTCTTATTAAAAATAATAACAAATGATGGGAATTCAATGATGGTTGTTATTTTGCATATTGTTGTCTTCAGAGTAATTGTTCACATTACCAGATATAAGCATGCAAAATTGGTCAAGGAATTAAAAAGAAGGAAAGCAATTTAAGCATTAACTATTCCTTTCAATTGTACTGCTGCTTTCTCCTAGTCTGTCACTGTCTATTCTTAGCCCAGCACCCAGGAGGAGACTTTCACCATGTACATCACTTCGTGTGTAAAACTTAGCAATTGAACCTACTGGAAATAGAACCCAGAATACTTACTATGTCTCTCTTTCCATTCCCCTTGATGTCCACTGCCCTCTTGGAGCACAGCTGTTTTTCATTTTTTAAATGTGTCAAGTGAACTTTGTTTTAGTATATCTCTCTGAGACTTTCCTCCAAGGCCACATCACTCCTTCTGAGTCTCCCATCAGATAACAACATTTCATCCAGGCCCATTCAGGTAGTCTTGTTTAAAACTGCAACCTTTACCATCTCAACACTCTTTGCAATAACAGATAGTCTGCAGTAACAGCTTCATATCAGCCTCAGTATGTTTCTAAATGTGTGGCATAATTTGTGTATTTATTGCATCTATTTTTCTTTTTTTTGTGTTGCTAAAAATGAAAACTCCCAGAGGTTTGCAATCCTAATTTGCTTTGTTTACTGTGTATGCTCATTCTCTGCTTTTGTGTCAGAAAAAAAGACCTGGTGCTCAAAAGATTTGCTGAATAAATAAATATGAACAAAACCGTTGATCTCAGAGACCAGGGATACAGTTGTAGATGCAGATGATATTAGGACATTTTGGGACTTGTTATATTTCTGTGTGATAAAACTTTGGAAGGAGTAAAAATATTTTTCAGGAGAATTTTGGAGAGGGTTGGCCTCTTGGAGGATTCTGAAGTGTTTTTTTTTTTCCTAAAATTTTACAAAAGTATCCAAAATGCTTATCACCTTATCTCGCACCTTAACAGACGAAGGCAAAAAGCTCTGGATGCTGTCTAGACCTTGAATTCTTATTGAGTGACTTGGCTTCTTGAGACTATGGTTACTGAAGTATCTGGAAGCCAGCTGGGATCCTTTTGGCCCCATGGCATGCACTGGGGCATTGAGAATCTATGAGAGGACGCAATGAATCTTACGTAGAAACAACAAACAATGTTAAGTTGAGGTAGAAACAACAGAGCCTTGAGGAAATTTACATGTAGCTTCAGGTCAGATCCTGGACCTAACTCTTCCACATTTCTCTTCAACAACAACCCACTTGAGACTCAAAAGAGGCAGTGTGTATTCAAGGAAGTCATAAAATAGGACAGGTGGGGGACACCTACTCAGGACCCCCCTCCTATCCCTCTCTAGGACAGGAGCTTTCTTTCCCTCAATAAATATGTTCTGCTCATTGAAAAAAAAAATAGGATGGTTAAGTTTACAATTTTTTTTCTTGGGAAAGAGCTTTCAGCAACTACTTATATTATTCTCTGACTACTCACAAAAATTTTAACTTTCATTAACATAGGAATGTACACTATAGAGATTAATTTATAAACCTGAAGAAATAAAACAAAGAACTACTTTGCTCTCTCTCCTTTTTTATATTTCCTGTATAATTTAATTTTTCATACTTTCATTGTAAATTATAACAAGAAATTTCATAAAAATGATTATACAGATAAGCAAGTTTAGATAAAAAAATCCTACACAATCACTAGATATTTTTCTTAGGCAGATTTCTAGCATACCAGGGATTATATCTATTAATATTTATCATACTAGAAGCTCAAGTTTATATCTTGAACATATTTTTTCATGTCTTATCATTATAACTTACCCAGGTTTACTTGTTCCTTTCTCTTTCTGAAATATTTTTAAAATATTTTAAAATATTTTAATTTTAATTCTTTTTTTTTTTGTCTTTTTGAGACAGGGTCTCGCTATGCAGTTGAGGCTGGTCTTGAGCTCACTTTTGTAGCCCAGACTGGTCTTGAACTCGCACAGATCCTCCTGCCTCAGCCTCCCCAGTGCTGGGATTACAGGCGTGCGCCACCACGCCCGGCTTAGAGATAAATTTTCTACAAGCATAGAATTCAGTGTGGATGCTGCCAAAGTCCTTATCAAATGGAATGTTGGGAAATTTGAGAAATCATGTACTAAAGAAGGAAAAGGTATTCTATACTACACATCTTAGTTTTGGAACATGTCTATAAAATAAACATATGTATACATTGTTCTCAAATTCTGTAATTATTTTAAAGAAAAAAGTCATTTAAATCACAAGAAAACTAAGAAATCTTTTTGTTATATACAATTTTTTTATGTTTTAGATATTTCTTTGAAACAGTTATTTAATCAATCTTCATTTGGTTTCCAATCTGCTTCTTAAATATGTGCTCTTGCATTTACCATTCTTCTGTTTTCAACACTGCTGTGGCCTGAAATTTCACACTCCTTGTTATTTGTTAAATCCTAAAATCCAATGAGTATGTTTCAGACCCCTGTTCTTGTTTTTGCTTTCTTTTAATAATGCATAATACCTCAGATTTACCATGGGCATTATAAGATTTTATCGATTTCCAGGAAATATCTGAAAAAAACCCCATAAATTCTGGTGATGGAAACTACTCAGTAGCTGTTTAAATCTTCACTAAGACTATATGATTATGAGTGTTTGTTGAGAGCCTACCATGAGGAGATCTTTTTGTTAATGAGCCTAAAAGAGACAGGGCTTGTGAATTGCAGAGCCATGGAAGCGCAGGTGTGACAGTCACTGGGCTTTCACATTGCTGGGCCACGTGTTTCACATCGCTGGGCTACACGTTTCACCCTGCTGGGGTGCGCATTTCACAGCACTGATGCAGGACTTCTGGGAAACTTCTAAGAGCCTGTGAGTGTACATTAGAGGATGCTGCTATGAAGCTTCCAGGGGAATTGCACAGAGGCACAATCAGCATAAGGCTGCTGAGTGTGTTCCTTAGTGCCAGCCGTGCTCAGGTGGTCACTGTAGCTTCCACTTAGGATGATGGTGGGTGCCGCATTTGTTTCCTTCCTGCACAACTTTAGCTTCATTCAAGAAGAGGTGCATGCGACTCAGTATGAAAAAAGCTAGGAATATTAAGGGCTTCAGTTCCTAGATAGTTGTATAAAAAATATTCATTCAGTGCTGTGAGGAATTTATCTGTGACACATAAATAGCAACAATTTAAATACTTTTTTTTTTTTTTTGGTAACTTCCACTTGAAATTCTCCAAACTGAACTAGCCTGAAATTGACTATAAAAATTATAAAACAGATCAGCTGAGGAGGCTTAAATCAATTGCAAGGCTGGGTGTGGACTGAGCTTGTGCTTGTTCATGCCTCTCCTGTGCTTATACCAAGCGCGTAACATTCCGGTAGCAAGAGTGACTAATACAAGCTTTGAGGTGAACTTATCTCCTCTACAAAAATGAGCTATTTTCTACCCTTCCTAAAAAGCCATCAATACAGACCTGTAATCAGGCAAACTCACACAGACTATTGGAATATTTTATTTGAAAATAACTGAAACTAAACAATTGCTAATTTCTTAGCATCAGCTAGACTCACATAAATGATATTAATTAAACAGGCATCAATAATTAAATTATGGATATAAAATAGGGTAGCCTCCACCAGCAACTAAGGGAAAACTGAGACTGCCAAGTAGAAAATAAAAGATGCACATTTTTTTTTGGTTCCAAATATTAGAAGCAAACATAATGAATGCTAGGAGAGTCATCTCGAGGTAATGAAATTATTGGTGATTTTTTTGGTTTGTTTTCTTGACACTGTCAGTACTTCCCAAGTTCTCATGTAATCTATTAGCCTTGGTGGTACCAAATAGCCATTGAGCCTATGCTTAAGGAACGCACGTGGTCCAAGGCAGGCGCACAGTACAGTAAATGCCGAGGCAATGAATGAATCAGGAAGGCCAACATGCTTTCCTGATTCTCTGCAAGCTTTGCCTATGCTTCTCAAGGAATGATGATAATAAAGTGTCACATCATGAAGGCTCCATTACAAATTGAATGATAGTGTGTCATAAATCACTACCATACATTTATTATTATATGCATAGACTAATCAAATCTTTTTTTAATGGTGAGACAGCGCTAATTGCTTTTAATTTCATGCTCTCACTTCTAGTACTCCCTCATTCTTGAATTTGTAATCTCTTGTGTTCTTTTAGTCATTAGTATAAATTAGCAGTGTTGTACTATATGCAAATCAGTTGGCTGAAAAGTCAGTTATGTGGAAAATACTGTAGATAACCTTTTTCAACTCAATTAAACAATTTTGGTGTAATACCCTAGGCTTTGAGGAACAAGTAATTGACTAAAGCAATAAAAAAACCCTCTGAGTACAATCCAGAAAACCTTACACAGACAAAATTCCTACTTCCTTCAGCATTAATCTTATATGCTCAAGAGTGTGCAACTCTGTGTGGGCAAAAGAAGAGGGTAAGTCTAATATTTACTGAATGCTATATACGTACAATCATAATTCAAGATTCCCAAAGTGGCATTGAAATACAGAATATAAAAGTATGCCATTCAGTGCTTCAAAGTCACATTCTACAGATGTTTACTATCTCAAAATGCTTTACTAATAAATGAGTTTCAAGGTAAAACTTACAAAAATTTACATGGCATGGCTCTGCTGCATGATCATAAAGAACATTAAGATTTAAAGTTTCAAAACCTTGGATAATAAAGGCATGTATTAAAATTTGTTTAAGCCAGAGTTTAATATCATTTGAAAATATAAACAATTTTACTTAATGTATAGTATCAGCCATGGACTGTCATTCCATGAAACAGATTCAAACAGGAAAATATTAAACCCACATTTTTTGTATATTGCAGATTACATGTGTAATTATATGTGTAATGTATTGCTTGCATCACCTTTTTTTTTTTTTTTTTAAAGAATTTTACATTTTATTTATTTATTTTTTTCTTGTTTCAGAACCTTTGTTTATTCACTTATTTTTATGGCCGGCTCAGCCCGCCCCGAGGGCAGGACTGACGCAGCATGTGGTGCCGGGGATCGAACCGCAGTCCCTGAAGCCGCCCAAGCTTTCCCAAGCAGGTGCTTTAGACCACTGAGCCATCCCGCCGGGCCCTGCATCACCATCTTTATCTAGGATGTAACTGTGGCACCATGGGAAATACGTATTTTTTTTTTTTTTTTTTTTATGGCTCTTGCTACTTAGAGTTCCTTTTGTAAGCTATCAAGAAGACTGGTCAGTGGTGGCTGAAGGCCTGGTTAGGTTCTGCTCACCAGAAAAGTAAAGCATATGATTAGATTTTAACTGTCAGAAGGAACTCCGACCTCTGAGAAGGGGAGAACACCACGGATTGTGCTCAGTCACCAGTGGGGAATGGCTTTGTCAGTTGTGCCTGTGTAACACAAGCTCCTAAGGCAAGGGGCTCAGAGGGAACCCAGCTGGTGAGCACAGAGTTGTTGGGAGGGAGGCATTCCTAGAGAGGCCCAGGGCAGCTCTATATGTGACATGCTCTCCCTGCATGCCCACTGAATCACGGGTGTACTGTTCCTAATAAACTGATCATAGTAAAATGTTCTTTTTTTTTTTCTTTTGATTTCTGTAACCATTTCAGAAAAACACCAAAACTGCAGGAGTTGGTGTTGTGAGAATCCCTGATAGCAAATAGGTAGCCAGTGTGGACATGTGGGGCCTTTTATCGGAATGCCTGCAGACTGAGCGGTGGCAGTGGATGGAGCTGAGCTCTTAATCTTGAGTCTGAGCACTGTTTCTAGGAAGTTAGTGTCAGAAGTGAACCGAATTACAGGATCTGGAGAGACGCAGAATTGGCTAGCGTGAGGACATTCACACTGTAATACTAAAACAGATAGGATTAATCTGTTCTTCTTAGGGAAAATAAAAACAAAAAAAACAAAAACAAAAAGGAGATTGCGTCAGAAATGATAGAAGCACTGACAGAAGATGAGTGTTAGGGACCACTCAGGCACATAGATAAAATATTTGCTCAGTATTCTCCTTTTCTGAAATAAAATGTGACAGTTAAAAATAAAATGATTTTAATAGATTTTTAAAAAAATTTATGAAATAATAAAATAAAATTTCACACCCATGTAATAAGAGAATAACAATTGTTATTACATTGTATACTATTATCTTGAAGTAGTTACTCAGGGTACAAGCCATAAACCAGGAAGATTCTTACAAAAAAGAAACAGATAATAACAAAGTTTCTTTTCAATAAAGTAAGATAAACTATTAGAATAATTTTAAAAATTAGCATATATATTGAAATATTTTTAAGACAATAGAATATGTAATTTGGGGAAGCACATATACTTCCTATTTCCTACTTATCATTCTTTTAATATGATGCCATAAAGAAATATAAAGTTGAGGGAAATAAGTCAGATCCACAAGCTTCAATACTTAACGTATAGTATCAGCCATGGACTGTCATTCCATGAAACATTTAGACAGGAATATACTAAACCAACATTTTTTGTATATTGCAGATTACATGTGTAATTATATGTGTAATGTATTGCTTGCATCACCTTCTTTATCTAGGATGTAACTGTGGCACCATGGGAAATACATATTGGTTTTTGTCTTCATGTATAAGAGGAACACTGTGTATATGGACTTTAACTGCACAGAAAATGCCACTTACTTTCTTGCACTTACTTCCTACTGCTGTATTGATAGCTATTGCTCTGAGCCTACAAATGTGACCACATCCCTGGGCTGTGATGAAGAGTGGTATCTGGGATACAGAACGGGGGTCTAAGCTAGGTCCTGCTTAGGCCTGTTGATCTACTGTCTTTTTAGTCTACAACTTCCTTTTGCATGGACCTCAGCATTCTCCATGTGCCACTCTTTCTGGGTTTTGTGGATAATCAGTAGAACATAAAAATTAAATCTCACCTAACTTCTTAGAAAGTCACTGAGTGGTAGTGCAGGATATATCTTAAGACTGTGGGATATGTGTTGATACCTTGTCATTCTATGTTCGTTGTTCAGTTTTGTACAGCTTTTCTGTAGCAGGTTTGCATACAGATTTGTACTGAACAGGCCAAACAAGTAATAGAACATATAGTCCTGTAGGAAACAGGAGTGCTTCAATGTAGCGGGGTCTGGGAAGGATACTGAGCTAGAAATCAAGTTGTTGCTTTAATTTCTCTTTTTCCCATAATACTTTTCAAGTATTATGGGAAAATACACTAATACTTGAAAAGTGAAAATTCTTGAATATTCATTTATTCCTCATTTAGTTCTTTCTGATAGGTTCTGACCCTAGTATGAATTGCTAGATTATTATGGTGGTCATCTAAAGTGGTGGAAACCCTTAAAACACCAGCTTATCTTCCCAGAGAACCCCTCTCTGATTCTCCAACTCAGCCCAGGGTGCAATTTTCTTTTACCTTTCTTGCTCCCTCTGGGAAGACCCCAATGAGCTCCTTGGATACTTTTAAACATCTCTCTCAAACTCCACCCCTAACAAAAGTCCATAAAAATCTCAGCTTTGTTTGTTTCAGGCCATGGAATCCACATGCCCCGTCTGCCCTCTGTGTCTTTAGAGTTACTAAAGATACCCTTTGTCTTTCCTATCTCTCTACTGTGCCTCCAAAAAACTTATTACTTTCTCCCAAACAAAACCAGAAAGTTAGTGCTAAAAAGGGTAGCAATATTGATCAATGACTATGTTTTTTCTTATCCCATGAGCTGCTATGACTTTCCATGCTTTTTTAAAAAAATATCTTTTGTATTAAATTTAATACTAAATAATAAGAATATTTTAAACTCTGAAAAAGAAATATGTGTGCAATGCTGTTCTTGTGGCAGTTGGTATGGATTCATCTTTGTGTATAATGTTGCATATCTCCCACAGACTTACGTTCATCCTTGATTTACTTTCTTATATAAACATTTGTATATGAACTGTTGCTTATTATTTTCTTTTAAGTAGCTATGGCTCATCTTCCTTGAAACATTTCACCTGTGTTTGTTAGGTATTGTTTTCATTCGGATTATCTTGTTACTGATATGTTAATTACTTGTTGTTATGCTAATGTTCAGCATTATTTTCCTGGTGTAAGGCAACTTTACAATTTATTCTGCACTGATTATATTAAGAAGATGGACAGTGTTTGTGTTTGCAAGCATCTCTGTATCATATTAATATTAATAAAGTAGATCTGAGATTTAGGCAGGACCTTATGGTATGCAATGGATAGATGAATAAACCTAATAAATAGGAGTTGAAATGAGTCTTATTTTCTTAATCTAGCAAAGGTATCTCTATGTCCTTACATAAAAGAAGAGTTACAGTTTCCAAGTAAAGTTTTGGGAAATAAAAAAAGGTGGAAGTCTTCGCTTAAAACAGAAAAGATTTTATTCAAAGAGAAATTCTTTGGTTATCTGTCTAGAGCAGAAGAGTTTGCAATGGACAGCTTCCCCTGTGGAGCATCTGGCAGTGTGTAGAGACATTTTTCCATGTCATACTCGCCATTGCTCCTGGCATATAAGGGGTAGAAGATGGGAACACTGCTAAGTATCCAGTACTGCACAGAAGAGACCTTGGATCAGCCAGATTTCTGTATCTGTGACAAAGTGCCTGACTGACATCTACAACTTGAAATAGAAAAGATTTATTTTGACTGGTAGTTTCAGCCATTGTCTGATGGCATTAAGGCAAAAGAGGCATTAAGGTAGGCCACTGTGGAGGCAGTCTCCTTACACCATGGCAGCCGGGAAGCACAAAGAAAGGGCAAAGCTATTTGCAAGCTTGAAGCTATACCTTCCACAAGAGCACCCCTGGTGGCTCATCTCCCACTGGGCCTCTCTTCCCACTGGTGGCTGGGCCAGTCACCTCTCTGAGTGTGGGTCCAAGCTGTCAACAGCATCAGTTTCCTCCAGGAACACATTAGACAGTGCAGCACAGGCCTCCCCTTGGGCTTCCTGAGCAGAGCACAGTCTAGAGCCCACGCCTTAACGAGGTCTCCCAGGATCACTGATGCATGTTTGTTTGTGCAGCACAAGTAGATATTTCAATCTTCTTGCTTCACTTTGAAGAGCATTAATTCTTGCTGTGTCCACAATCTTTTACTTGTGGTCATGGCTGCAGTGTGAAATTAAGCCTTGGCAAACTGTAATGACCATCCTTAAGAAGTTTCTTGGGTAGTAGCCTCTCTCTCCACCCTCTGACCCAAAGGATATCTCTCCCCAGGATGTCTTGTCTTTTCTCCTTTTGTACAAGTTTGAAATCCTGGCACAACCAATCCTATGTTTTGGTCACCCACACTGGATTGACCTTATGCATTGGTAGAAAGCACAGCCTGTCATTCCAGAAGCCAGCACTAGGAAGTGGACATCGGTGTCCTTTGTCAGCTTGTGATTTCACTGGGATTCTAAGGTTAGCATCGTCAGGCCCTGCCAGCTATGAACTGTTCAGTTTATTTTGTTCTGTAGTTTGGAAATTTGATTTGCAATCTTTTCTTCCATCTGTCACTTCATATCTGCCAAATCAGTTACACTTGGGGATTCTGGTTAAATGAAAATCTACACTATAACATGACAAACAATGCGTGGTTCTGGCTATGGTGAGTTCTCATATAAAAAAAACCCAAAAAACAAAAAAACACACATTACATTTTCTTTCCTGCTTAGAGTACAGGAAATGGAACATTTAGAAGTGTTTGAGCTGTCATTGATAGTAGCAGAGTTCTTAAGAAATATTAGCTGGACAGGTTTTTGGCTTCTCAGCCCATTTTCCCCCCACCATTCAAACCCTTATTTCAACGTATGAAAAGCCAGATTTAGTATGATCTTTTATGATAGAGTAGAGGAATACAAATCTTATAATTAAGAATTCAGACTTCATTATTAACCTGCAAATCACACAATAAAAAAATCCAGCAGACATGGCCAAATGTTCTTACACAATTAATTTGGAAATATATTATTCATCTGTTGTGGCCTGTGATTGCAGCTGACAGTTTCCTTCTGCTCTGTTAAGGGTTGAGGGCATGTGCACTGCCAACGGTGTTGAAAACCTTTGCACAAAATAATTATTTAAAATTCGGAAGAGAGGTGAAACATAGAACCACCTGTAGTTTTCTTTTTCAATTGCCTCATTTCTATGAAGAGCTGGAGAGGTCTACTGAGCCAGTATGAAATATATTTTATGCTGTGTTGTTGGAAAATAATTCCTGCTCCTGAGACTTTAGCTGTAGCTGCACTGAAGAGGTGTGTATGACTCCCCAAATTTGAAGATATCCCTGCCATATGGTTTCTTTATATTTCATTCTGTGTTCGAGTGCAGAAGTAATAAATCAAACTCTTTTTGGGCCCCAGGCTCCTTCGATTTCTTAGTGTCAAGAAATGACAGGAATCAGTTTCATTTATCTACTTTTATATGACTTAGTGAAATGAATTTGGATGGTTTTGTCATTTCCCTGGGCCCCAGGAGATCTGCCCAAAGGGGAGCAAGAACTCCAACTTGCTCTGCCCACAGCACAGGTGGTAGAGTAACTGACTTTTGTCACAGAAAAATAATATTTCAGACACATTGTGAGAGGCACAAAGAGGTTTCCATGCAGAGGTAAAAAGTACACAACTGGAATAGAGCATGGGCCCTCTAGAGAGAGGTGCCTTTTGATTTGGGTTTGGGGTATACACGTGCCTTGGCCTTGTGTTCAGATGGATGACCTAGGATGCGTGTTCTCACTGTCTGTCAGGTTATCTTAGAATGCAAACCAGTTCCGTGTGTTTAAAGTTGAGATCTGTAGCCCAGCACTATTGCTCTTTCCTTGTGGGAGGAGGTTTGTAGGAGGAAAGGCAGATGACAGCGCGAAGCACAACCTGAGCCCACTTTATGTCTTTTTTAAATCTCTAAGACTCTTAGGCTTTTCTGGATGTGAGTTTTCTGGAAGAAAGAAGGACTTGAGTGCTAATTTTTGTGCTATGTAGCCCTATAATTTCTTAAAAGTACAATAATGATTTTTCCTCTCTTCCTTCTATCTCCATTTCTGCTATCCTGCTGCAGTGACATATTTTTTAAGTAGGACTGTTTGAAAATTTTATTTTTCTCCTTAAAAATAGCTACTCTCTTAGGCTTTGTAATAGCATGCACTGTTTCTATTCTTTAACAGTAGCTGAAGAAATTCAATAGGTGGCTGAGTTCCCCGAAGCTGGTCATTAATACACGTGTAAAAAGTGGCTTACGGAACAGTCGGTGTTTGTTGAACAGATCACTTGGAGGTGAGTTTGTTTGTGGTGGGTGTGGGCTTATTTCTAACGGACAGGTCCGCTGGATTTGTATATGTATATGGGGAGAAAATACTTTTAACTTCCCTAAACCTTTTTTTAGGAAGGAGATAGGAGTCAGAGTGGATGATGATAGCCCTTGTTGAAGTTGTGTGTGTGTGTGTGCATGTGTGTGAGCATGTGTGTATTCCTGAGTGGTCTTGAGTGCAGTAAACAGTCAAGGGATGCAGTGTAATAAAGGAAGGAATGGATATTGTGGAGCAAGAAAGAATGAATCAGCAGGGTGAATCTTTTAAGCATTTGTTGGATAATTTGGAAAGTCAGCCATTCTTCATTGGAGCTCTGACCCTAGTCACTTCACTGTATGGCTCTTGGTCTTTCCTCATTTCCCATGCTGATTACTTTCCAACTTGGCCCACTCTGGGAAGAATGCCCTTTCTATTTTTCATCACATCTGTGCTCATCACAAAATATATGACTCTGGTTCATGTATACAAGCAAAGACAAAAACAATGTACATTACTATACCAGTGCGGGGTTTGTTTCCACTTGTAATGCCTCAAGGAGGAAATCAAAAGTGATAAGGACCACAGATATTGCTTTGATAGTATGGTTTTACAGTGGGGTAGGGATATTGCAATGATTCCTATCTTGAATAGAGGACTATCTAAGGAAACGTGACTTTGGTTTCTGTTAGAAATACTGCAATGTGCTACTAATTTCTATTAGTTCATTGTAAGGGACAGTTGGCGCTTTAATCCTTTGACCAATTTTGCATACCTGTGCTTGATAATCAGAGTAAATCCTTTGAGGATAACGATATAATATCTGTAGTTGATTTCCTATCATCTTGTTTTGAAATTTTGTATCAAATTTTATTCATTTTTGTCCTTATATAAAAAAGAAATACTGCAGTGATTACTGAGAGCCAGTATAATCAAAGGGGGCTTTTCCTGGTTTATCCTATTCTTAAAACAAAATGAAAAATAATTTACTTCAGATATGGCATGAGGAGGGAATTTTACAACTGTCTAATCCAACCTTCCTGCTTAGGACCACTCAACCCACATGGATGTGTCTCTGTTCCCGTACAATAGATTTTATTTCTGTAAAGTCAGGTGTACTTTGGGTAGTGGTACTTCTAGACTATTCTTGTTATGACATATGTCCAAAGCCCCATGTGTTCATGGGTGGGGCTTTTTCAGAGCAGGCTTGATCTAGAGTATGTGACTGATTCATGGTGCAATGCTGAGATTAACAGCATACGATTATTAAATCCATCCATTGGCTGGCTAGGCACTACTCTGAGCTCAGTAGCCTAAAAAGAGTATAAAAGGCATAGGCAAGAGCTGAAAACCCTCTTGCTTGATTTTCCACCTTCTCCTGATGAGCCATCTCTCCTGTGTGACACCACCCAGCCTGGGAGTAAGCTGCCTATAGACTGAACCCGTACAAACTGTGAGCCCAATAAGCCTTTCCTGTTTAACTTTTCAATTTGGGTGCTTTGTCTCAGCAATAAAAAAAGTAACTAAGAGAGGTGCTCAGAGCACTAAGAGAGCATGCAAAGGGCCATTACTCAGTTCTTGGCAACATGCTGGTGGTGGGTGCATTTTCACTCAATATTCATGGGGAAAAGAAGCACATAAAAGCCTCATCCTGACAGTCAAAAGAGCCGGCCTAGAGAGATACATTACTTAACACCTCTTACTTCTGGACTGCTGCTTTTATACTTATGAATCCTGGAAAATTTCTCTTCCCTTAGATGGGTCATTTATTGCTTTCAAAGCTAAATGTCTTATATCCTTTCCTAGGTGTTTGTCAGATAGCTTGAACATCTGTCTTTCCATATTGACTAATCTATTTCCTCATGCAATAGATGTCTTGAAGAGCTAGTAAACAGATATGTGGCAAAAAAAAAATCTGAGATTGGGATTTTCAAAAGGTCTGGAAGGGCTGGGTTTTTTTTCTTTCCAGGACTGGGGTTTGAACTCATGACCTTGCACTTGCCAGACAGGCACTTACACCACAGAACTACGTCCCCTGCCCCATGGAAGGTCTGCTTATTAGATTAGTTATAATTCCTGAGTTCACTGAATCAAGGCCTGACTCCATCATCCTTAGTGTGTAGTGACTAAGCTCAGGGGCTGATGTTTGAGTTTAAACCCCAGCTCTGCCACTTTCTAGCCATGTGATCTCCTGCAATTTACTTAAGTGACCAACACTGTCCATTTGTAAAATGGAGTTAATAATAGCAGCAATAGCAATAGATAAGTGTACTACATGGTCTGATATATAGTACTCTTAGGAGAATCTCTGGTACATGGTAAGCACAGAGGTAGCATTAGCTATTTTTTATTATCCTTGTATCTCCTTGATGTCTTATATAATTCCCAGATAAACAGATCAGCAAGGCTCCTTATGGCAGCCTTGACTTCCGTTCATGACGGTGTAGCTTTTTTGTATACACAGGGCCCAACTGGGGAACTCTCAGGCAAGGAAACTCTACATTACGGTTTTCACTGCTTGTCCTCCTCGTTCCATAGCTGTGATGTGTTTAGTTAGATCTTTCCAGAGAGACAGAATCAATTCAAAGTAAATGCATAATTATGAAGGAGACACATTAGGTAGCTCAGAGGATGGGGGGCGGGAGGGTCCATAATGGCCTTCTGCACCCCAGAGAGTTGGAGGCATCCGTTCTTGCTTAGCACAAGAGCACGGAAGCTGCTCAACAAGAGGGATGCAGAACACAGCCCCAGTCTGAGGTTAAAGCTTCTGTAGCATTGCAGGTGGACATCTGTGTGAAAAATCTGGAGAAACCAGAGACATGTCCAGCAGTAATGGCAAAGACAGAAACTCTTCAGAAATAGGGACGCTTGTTTTCTCCCTTTTAGTCCATGTAGGCTCCAAATCTGAATGATGCCACCCACATCCAGGGTAAATATTCCTCCCCTGGGCTTGTTGGTATACATCGACAGACTCACACACAACTGCATTCCAGTATTTTTCTAGGAGTTTCTTAATCCACACAGTTTGACAGACCATGATTCATGGTCACAGGTGACCTGTAAACTTCTAAGGAAGTTAAATAAAATTTGTATCCACACAATTTGCTTTCCTTGATTCTGCCTAATTTATTTGTACAATAGGAGTCAACTGACTCTTAAGGAGTCAAAAACTGTTTAGTGGGCAAGGGACTTCAGAGCCACGACTCTGACTCTTGTGACCTTTTTCTCATATTTGCCACATTATTGTTCATCTTCTTCTATTTGAAAAAAAGATCTTTCTGTTCCCTTGTCTCACATCTAGAAACTTTCTGAAAAGTCTTATTGGCCAGAACTGGGGTCTCCTGGGAACTTCAGGTGTGCAGGGATTTAGGAAAATGGGGAGCAGAGTTCTCAAATTTGATCTAGATAAATAACAATGCTTTGCTTGGAAGTGGGTCCTAACTCTAAGTATTCTCAGAAATCTTTTTGTACAGCAAATGCGTATGTGGAAGGATGAGTACTGGATAATCACCAGCAGCGCCATCTACAGTCAGCATTTGTGTTTACTGATGGTGCTTGGCTCAGCTGCTAATACTTTTATTTTAGCAATTTTTACTATTCATCAAAATACATCTAAAGATGTTTAGTCAACAAATTTTATGGCTGAGACATAGGGGGTGGCTAATAGGTGGAGATGGGCTTCAAACCCAGGCTCCCTGCTCACGCCCACACACATTCCCACAGGGATTATATTAGGGTTGAAGTAAAGCAATGGCCTTGCACCTCCTTGAGAGAATGAAATGTGATTTGTCAGGCTCATTATTGGAGAGAAGATTCCCAGGAGTTTTTTATATGAGAGTCTTGAGCTGAGAATTACTTGTCAGGGCGAGTGACCCAGAATTTTGATAAAGCATAGCCTCTCTTCCGAGAGTCTGCATACGTTCTTCTCTACTGACTCTGAGAGTGCTGTCTTGATCTCCGTGCCTTCCTGTCTGGGATCCTTTTTTTTCTGTCAATTTATAGCAAGTACCAATAAACTGTAACTCTTACAGTGCATATGACCCTGAACATTCCTTAACTTGTGACAATTACCCTTATATAATGAAGAGTTTCTGAGGAAATACTCAGCTATAATTACTGTGCCATTTCAGCTGAGGGAGGAGTTTATAGTTCACTGAGCATTCTGGGGCATGTTTTCCACTTGGATTGCACTTACACCTGGTTTGAGTCCTAATTATGCCATCAGCTCTTGCCCATATGTCTGGCTGTGATATAGCAGGGAGTGTTGGTACTAAGCTTACTGAAAGGGGATTTACTGGAACCTGCATGGGGGCCCCTGAGGAGTCCCTTGATTAGATAGGAAAATGCCAGCGCTGCTGTATTTTTGCTGGTATCTGCCAGCAGTAGTAAGGCTGGATTTCATCCATGCAAGCATAGCAAAATGTGAGTTCTAACACCTGTGTACTTGTCTCGGGGAGGAAGCTACTCTTGCCCTTTACTGTCTGCTCCCCCAGAACACTCTTGAAAGGGGTACCTTCCCTTCTCAATCTTCAACAGTGATGAAAATTCATCCTGTGAGCCCAACACTGCACTAAGGGCTGCAATTCAAACACAACCAGGTTGCTTCTTAGACTCAGGAAAAGCACAAAGGTGTCCTGCAGATCTTAGTGTCTCCCTCAAGAGCAGGGGTCAGCAATTTTATTATTTTTCTAAAGCATCAGAAAGCAAATATTTCAGACATTGCTGATCCTGTGCTTTGCACTGTTAACACTCAGCTGTGTGACTGCAGCATGAAAACAGCCATCAGCTCTGTGTAAGTGGCTGAGCTGGGTGTTCCAGGAGACCTTGCCCACAGACGCTGACATTAGGTTTCACATAATTGTCACACACCACAAAATAATGGTTTCTTTTATTCCCAACTACTTAAAAGTGAAAAACAGTTTCACTGCTATCCCATGGTTTATACAAAAACAAGCAGCAGGCTGTATATTTTGATGACCCCACTTTCTAAACCGTCTCTGTCTAATTGAATCTTCTAAGTGGTGGAAGTGTTCTACATTGAACACCTGACATGTAGATAATGCAATTGAGGAAATATAATTTGCATTTTAATTAAAACAAATCTAAATTTGATTTTAAACAGCCATCTGTGACTGGTGGCTACAGGATTCAGAATATCTAGAGGCCT
>PVJA010033913.1:0-22955 GCA_004027025.1 Myocastor coypus | reverse complement strand
GCAGCGGGTGCGCAGGCTCAGCTCCCAGCGGTGGGGTTTGGGCTGGGCGGGGACAGGAAATTAGTCGCGCTAACGCATAGGCGGGGCAGAGGGGAGCAGGGGCTTACCCGCAGCGGGTGCGCAGGCTCAGCTCCTAGCGGTGGGGTTTGGGCTTGGCTGGGCTCTTTCCTCTTTTGATGAGGTTAGCTAGCGGCTTATCAACTTTGTGTCATTTTTCAAAGAACCAGCTTTTTGATTCATTAATTCCTTGTATTGTTCTATTCATCTTGATTGAATTAATTTCTGCTCTAATCTTTATAATTTCCTTCCATCTTTGGGGTTCCAGTTTGGTTCACTCTTGTTCAGTTTTCTGAATGTGTGAATTCAGAGGTATAAATATCCCTTTAAGAACTGTTTTATTTGCATCTCCTAAAGTTTGGTAAGTTGCGTTTGAATTTTAATTGTAGATATTGTTTAATTTCTTTATAAATTTGATCTGTAACCCACTGGTTGCTAAAGAGGTTGCTGTTTAGTTTCCATGTGTTTATGGGATTTTTTGTCATTTCTTTTGTGATTTCTTTCCAGTTTCATTACACTGTGGTCAGATAATATGGATAGGATAATTTCTGTTTTCTTGCATATACTTAAGCAAGACCTATGGCCTAGTATGTGGGCTATTTTAGAAAATTTCCCATGTGTAGCTGAAAAAAAATGTGTACTCAGATATGGTTGGTGGAAGACAATGTATATGTTCACTAAGTCCATTTGTTTCAAGTTCTGGTTCAATTTTGCTACTTCTTTGCTAAATTTTTGTGTATTTGATCTATGTTTTTGGGACAACAATGTGCTAAGGTCTCCTGTTATGCTTGTCATATTGCATATTCAGTTTTTTATGTCAATTAAGATTTGTCTTATAAAGTTGTGTGCTCCCATGTTTGGTGCACACATATTTAGGAGTGTTACCTCTTCCTCTTGAATATTTGCCCTAACCATTTTGTAATTACCATCTTTATTTCTTTTGGTTATTTTCACTTTGAATTCCAGACTATCTGCGAGCAGAGTTGCTGCTACTGCTTTTTTCTGAGGTGGTGTAGTGTTGTTTTCCATCCTTTGACTTTCAGCCTATGAACTTCTGTATGAGTTCAGTGTGTTTCTTTTTTTTTCCTTGTTTCAGAACTTTTGTTTGTTTATTTATTTATGTATATTTATGGCCGGCTCAGCCTGCCCCAAAGGCAGGGCTGGCACAGCATGTAGTCCCAGGGATCAAACCGCGGCCCCTGCAGCTACCTGCAGGATCTTTAGAACACTGAGCCATCCTGCCGGGCCCTCAGTATGTTTCTTTATACAACATATTGTTGAATTTTGCTTCCTAATCCACTGAGCCAGTCTATTTGTTTCAATCGGTGAATTGAGATCATTTATATTGATGGTTATAATTGAGATGTGTTGACTTATGTTTGACATGTTATTTACCTGTGATTGTGTACTCCTTTTTCTCCTGTGTTTAAGTGATTGCCCTATTTTGTGGGTTCTTTCTGTTCTCATTCATAGAGTTCTGTTTAAAAGACAAAATATTTATATGATCTAAAGAGAAACCCGAGTATGGAGTTCTGGTTATTTTCATCCCTTTATGGTATAGCTTTTAGTAGTCTGTATAGAGTTGCCTTTGTTCACACAAATTTGTTTAGTTGTTCTTTCTCACATCAAACTTAAGAGTTTTGCAGGATATAGCAGTATGGGTTGGAATTTGGTTTCATGGAGGAAGTGAAGTAATCTGTTCCATTCTATTGTTTACTTGATGGTTTTTGAAGATCGATCTGCTATTATTTTTATGGGATTTCCTTTAAATGTGATCTGACTTTTTATTTCTAGTGGCTTTTAGTATATTTTTCATGTGCTGTATGTCTAGGATCTTGATTATTATATGTCTGGGTGTGTTTTTAATTCGATTGATGTTATTTGGAGTTGTATATGCTTCAGTTACCTGAATGCCAGATTGTTTCCCCAGATTTAGGGAGGTTTTTTGTTCTTACTTCTGCCCATATTCTTTTTATATCATTTACATTGAGTCTTTTTTTCTCATTGATGCTTATTAGTCTCATGTTGTTCATCTTTGCATTGTCTTGCAGATATTGGATTATTTTTTTCTTGCATTCTTGTTGCTTTTAAGAAATCATTTCTTACCTTTTCTCTCGCTACAAGATGTGAAATTCTATCTTCATTTTCATTTAATGATTTTTCCAGCTTGTGATTGAGATTTTAAGTTGCTATATATCTCTTTAAATCTGTTTCATGCAATCTATTTCTTTCTTATAGTGCTCATTTAAGATTTCCATTGTTTTTCTATTCTCCTCTAACTTTTAACAGTACCATTCCACTCAGACTCCCTCAGTACTCAACCGACAGTTTCCAATGACCATAATTTTACTTATCATTTCTGGGATTTTCACTTCTGTAACTGCCTAATAGTTACAGAAACTATGAATTGAAACAATCAATTTGTTGACCTTTTGGGACTTATTTCCCTAGCATAATGCCCCCAAAGATCATCCATTCTGTACCATCTGTAAAAATGTCTTTACCTTTTCAGGCTGACTAGTATTTCATCATATACATATTTTATACAGTAACAGCAAGCATTACGTCTTCATAGCTAAACAGACATTAAATTGGGAATTTGTATTTAAGTTAGTTCCCCTATGTTCAATATAATCAGCTTCACTTGTACCTGGGGTCTTCCTGGCAGATTATTTCACTCCAGTTACCTATTGGCCCCTCTCTTGTTAAAGACAGAAAGAATGAGTATGTTATCATAGAACTGAATCTATCAAATTGTCTTAGCTTCCTGGGACCAGACCTATAAAGTTTGAATTCTACTTGGCTTGGGTCTGGCTGTTGTTCTCAGCTTCTTCCTGGTGCAATCCATGGAAGTGAGCCTGCTGTACCCTCTGGCAAGATATTCTGCTCCTGGATTAATTGGGTGCTTCTGGCCACTGTTCTCCCTGCAGAGATTTCAGCTGGAGAGTTTCACACCAGGCTGCTCTAGTGGAAGAGTTTCACGTGAGTGTGTGTATGGTCCCACATAAACATCTGTCTTGGGCTGGGCCTGGAGGAGTCTAGCGGGTGCAGTGAACAAAAGGTCTCCCACACACACCCTGGGCCTGGGCTTTGGCTGGAGTTGTCTGGTGGGTGCAGTGGAGAGGAAGGACTTACACACTGGGCCTGGGCTGGGGCTGGAGGTGTCCCAAGAGCATGGCAAGTCTCCTAGAATACTTTATTCTATGTCCTATTTTTCACTTTTGTCATCTATCTATCTATTATCTGTCTGTCTGTCTGTCTATATATCTATCTTACAAGATCAGAAGTAAAAGTGCACAATCCCTGTGCATTTAGGACTTCTAAACTAGCAAAGAATAAGACCACTGGAAGAGGCAACAAAATTTGCTACTGTATCATGAGACATTGTAATGAGTGGTACAGATTCCATTTCCAATATTGATAACTGGACCTGAGAATGATGGCTATGGGAGGGAAAATACTGACTTTGAATATTAACTAGGGTATATTCAGCTTTCTTCAGAACTTTTCCACTGCACTGAAAGGTACAGGGGGCTGTTCTACATTTCTTTCAATAAACCTACATATTATTGGTGTAAACTTTCTGAGATCAGTGAGTTTCATTAAAATGAACTCATTGTCACATTTGTTTGGCTATAAAATGCATTCTCTAGCCACAAGCAATGGTATGTGCAGTACTGTGGTCATAGATGTGTGATTTTATAAATATATGGACGGTAGATTGGGTAGAAGCATTACTTGTGAGGAAGGCCAGTCAATATCCAGAATAAGTGTGTATTACAATAAGGAAAAAGGCTATATTTCCCATGATAGAAGTGGTCCAACATAGTAAAACTGCCATCAGGTTATAAAGGGATTATGTTAGTAATAATGGCTTCTGAGGGATTTATGCTGAGTCTCAACTGCTGGCACATCACTCATT
The DNA here is from genome assembly GCA_004027025.1 of Myocastor coypus. Classification (NCBI taxonomy): domain Eukaryota; kingdom Metazoa; phylum Chordata; class Mammalia; order Rodentia; family Myocastoridae; genus Myocastor; species Myocastor coypus. Next base: position 18,976 of record PVJA010033913.1, on the reverse strand, counting down.
CAATTGCGGGTCAGACCAGGTCAGCCTCGGTGTATGGAATTCCATGTTGCTGAACCAATACAGAATTTTTATCTCAGCCCTAATACCTACCTGACTAATGAGCTCTTTGGTTATTGGCACAGGTAGATAAGTAAAAAATGTTGACAGTTATGTGTAGAATGATTCATCTTGTCCACATAATTGCTATTGACAGCAATTTCTCATGGAATATAAATGTGTTCATATTAGTTTTTACATATATAGGGAGAAGCTATATAACTTTTCCCAAAATAACATTCTCCTCCTTACCTTCATTATGTTATTTGCAAATTCCAACCAATCCAGCTAGGCAATTGTCTACAACTTCAAATCAGCATATAATTGCACATCTATACATTTTTCTGCCCAGCAATGTATGACCAGATTCACTGCCTGAAGATGTGCTAATTGGAAGGATTCAGTTGACCCCTGTCTTTGAATGGGGTGTCCTGGAAAAGGACTATAGTATTGAAGCTGTATAGTTTTAGGTGGTGTCAGTATATTGTGCAGAACCATCCGGGAATCTTGCTTGAGTCTTCTTTATCTTTCATGTGATCATAGAGTACACCTCATGGAGCTATATACACATCGTTGGAGATTAAATTCAATATAGCAGCAATAGAGATCATGAGCATTTGGTCCACTTCAGCATGCAACATATTTGTACCTTCCTACTCAGGCTTCAACACATAAATGTTACTTCTATTTATTAAGAAAATCTTGCTTTATGATTTTGTAATTCAGGTAACACTCAATTGATGAAAAGCATCTGAGGTCACATGGTAACCTTGTTTCCCATAGTCTAGCACTCAGGTTCAAGTAAAGCCAAACAACAGAACAACAGGTGTTTAACAAAGGGAGAGTAGTGGCATGTAGATGATTGCATTTTTGAATCTATGCTCATTGGGGAGAATTGATTCTAGTTCTCCTTTTTGGTTAGATTTTTCTCTGATTTTTATGTCAGGATAATTCTTACTTCTAGGAATGACTTAAAAATTTTTCTTCCATTTCAATTTCATCAAAAGGTTAGAGGAATGTTGGCCTTAAATCTACTCTACATTTCTTGTGAATTCAGCCATGAATCTCTCTGGACCTGGAGTGCTCTTTCTTGGTAACATTTAGTTACATTTTGAATTTCATAACTGATATTGGACTTTCCATAATTTTTATATCCTTTTGATTCAGCTTTGGTAATTCATTTGTTTCTAGGAATAGGTGTATTTCTTCTGTATTCTCAATCTTATGTAAGTAAAGATTTTCAATGTAGGTTTGATGATTTTCCCCTTTCCATAAGATCTGTAGTAATTTAACCCTTTTAATTCCTCTTTGCATGAATTTGAGTTTTTATTTCCTTTTTTGGTAAGGTTTGTTAGGAGTTTATCAATTTTATTTATCTTTTCAAAGAACTCTTTGATTAATCAATTCTTTGTATTGTGTTCTTACTGTCAATTCCATTAATTTACAGTCTGTTTTGTAATTTCCTTCCTTGCATTAGCATTGGCCTTGCCTTGCTCTTGATTTTTAGATGCTTGAGATACAACATTAAATTATTTCTTTGTGCTCATACTGGTTCTGATAGGGTAATTCACTGCTATAAATTTTCCTCTTACTAATACATTCATTACATCCCACATGTTCCAGTTTATTATATTTATATTTTTGTTTTATTGTAAATTTATTTAAACTTCTTTAATTTCAGCTATGACCCATTGTTGTACAGGTGGGTGTTACATACTTTCCATGCTTTTATTGTGTTTTTGCAGCTTTTTTTGCCATCAAATTTTAATTTTATTGTGCTATGGTTAGATACTATGCATGGCATAATTTCCTTTACTTTCCATTTACTTAAGCATAATCTATATGGCTTGTTTTATTAAATGTCTCAGATGTGAAGAATGTTTATTCTGATGATGTTGGGTGGAATATTCTGTAAATTCTTGCTAAGGATATTTGTTCAAAAGTTTGATTTAGTTCTAATATTTAAGTATTTTTGTCAAGTTAATCTATCTCTTTGTGACAATAGGGTATCAAGATGTACTATTAAAATTGTGTCATATCTTATTAGATTTTTGCGTCCAGTAGTATTTATTTTCTATAATTGGCTGTCACAAAATTTGGTGCATTTGTATTTATGGTCACTATTTTTTCATCGTGAAGTTTTCTCACAATAAGCATAAGCATATGGTAATCTTATTTATTTCTTTTGATCATTCTTGGCTTGAAGTTTCTCATTGTCTGCAAAAAGAATATGTATGCATTCTTTTCTGGACTCATGTTGCATGAAGCATTGTTTTACATTACTTGGCTTTCAGTTTATCAGTTTATTTTGAGTTAAATGTGTTTCTTGCATATGTCATGTTGTTGAATCTTATTTCTTGATCCATCCTGTCAGATTTTATTTTTTAATTTTATTTATTTATTTATTTTTGTCTTTTTGAGACAGGGTCTCACTATGCAGTTCAGGCTAGCCTTGAGCTCAATTTTGTAGCCCAGGCTGGTCTCGAACTCGCACTGATCCTCCTGCCTCAGCCTCCCGAGTGCTGGGATTACAGGCGTGTGCCACCATGCCCGGCAGACTGATTATTTTGCTTAGTGAATTGAAGACATTTACATTGATGATTATAACTGATCCATATTGGCGTATCTTTGTCATGTTGTTTTCCTAAGTTATTTTCTTTGTCCCCTCTGTTGAATTGGTAGGGTAACCAACATTCTTGTTTTCCAATTCAGCCTCTACTACAATTGCTTCTGCTTCATTGTATGACACTGTTAATAGGTCAACACACCCAATAGCATATGCTTGTTGTAAATATTGCTTTCTTTCTCTCTCTTCAAATAAGATTTCCATATCACTCTTTAAATAGCTCGACTAACCCAACAAAAGTGTAGCTACTAGCCGGGCGTGGTGGCGCACGCCTGTAATCCCAGCACTTGGGAGGCTGAGGCAGGAGGATCAGTGCGAGTTCGAGACCAGCCTGGGCTACAAAAGTGAGCTCAAGGTCAACTTCAACTGCATAGCGAGACCCTGTCTCAAAAAGACAAAAAAAAAAGTGTAGCTACTAAAATAATAACAGGCCAAATAATTGTACATATTTTTGTTTTATAAGAGTCTAGATGTGACAAGTTAGTCTTCACATGAGAAAGAATAGATATTCTGTATATGATAAACAACTGTACTTTTGCCAATTTTATTGAATTAGAATACCGTGGAATATAAGTTGGATTTGTTTTCCATTTTGTCACACACAAATAATTTTTTGAACAATTCTAAAGTGGTTATTGCTCCCTTCATCCAGTCAGTATAACATGATTAATGCAATATGCCAGCTCTATTACTTGTGATAAGAAAGATGGTCAAGATTTCTGACAAATAATTTGTCACACAGGGTTGGAAAATTGATATACTTATTATTTTAAACATTAAAATTATGTTGGCTTATTCTCTGAAAGAAAACTACTTTCAGTTTCTTTACAGTGTAAGTATGGAGAACAAGAATATTTTCAAGTCAATAATGACATACCACGTATCGGATAAATTGTTAATCTGATCAAGCAAGAAAACCACATCTAGTGTATCACTTCCAACTTGACTCACACTTTGACTTACAGTAATTCATTAGTATGCTCCCAGATTTATTCACCATTTGTGAGGCCAAATAGGACAGCAAAATAGAGATTAAAAGGAACCACTATTCTTTCACCTTTCAAGTTCTCACTGGTTGGACTAATCTTTGCAATCTGGTATATCAGTTCCAATTGGAGTCAACACTTTAGCTTACAATAATTCACTATCATGCTCCAAGATTTATCCACCATTTCTGAGGCCAGAGAAGATAGATAAATTGAGATTAAAGGGAAAGTAAAAATAAAAAAAGAATAAACTGTCCTTTCTGCCAGGGAATAAGCTCCGTAGAATAAGCGCATGCCCTGTAAGCACAGGGTCTTGAGTTCAATCTCTGGTACTGCAAAAATAAACAAACAAACAAACAAACAAACAAACAAATAAATAAATGGAACCACTATTTCATCTTTTAAGTACCCACTGGTTGGACTAATCTTCGTAATCCCTCCAGGTCTGTACCACTGTATTGTATATACCATTTTCCAAGTCAATTTGAATGGCTTTCATTTGTTCTTGCCTATCACACTGTGATACAACAGGTTAAGTAGATGATAGGGGGACTTTGAAAAGTACTAAATATATTCATCCCAATAATCCATTCTGTAACTGAAAAATTGCCACAGGATAGATTTGGGGGTCAACTGTGCCTACTGTAAATCAGACTTTTGCTAAAATTTCATTGATCATCTAATTTACAAGTCTCTGATTCTTATTGGAGGATCACAATGATGATTAAATCAGAATTATTTCAAAATTGACATTTGATCTCCCTAAAATATTTGGTCATTTCCTTTTCCCTAGTCTGTTCTTACCCTGGAAAATGTTCAGAGTTTATTTTGGAGAGTGATGTAAGAAAGACTGGCATGATACTTTTCTAGTAGTGCACTGGTGTCCTTATCAAATAGGCTTAGCCTCACTTTGTTCAAATTATTTAAAGTATATAAAGTATCTTATGTCTTAGGATCACTTTAGGAGCCATAATTCTCTGTCACTAGGATTCCTGGCAGATTTTGGTTCATTCGCCTTTAAACATTTTGGCTTATATAAATCCACTATAATTTAATGGGTTTGCTATCTGTTTCACCCCTGGGAATACTTAGAGCACTTTTGTCAATGCTATATGTATATGTCTCAGACCACTCGAATCATTGCTTTGCTTCCGTTTATCCATTATGGGGAGTACAATCATTTTGTCTTTATTTTTTATTTATTTTTTAATTTTAATTTTTTTCTTGTTTCAGAACTTTTGTTTGTTTATTTATTTATTTATATGGCCAGCTCAGCCTTCCCTGAGGTCAGGGCTGGTGCAGCATGTGGTGCCGGGGATCGAAACGCGGTCCCTGCAGCCGCCTAAGCTTTCCTAAGCAGGCGCTTTAGACCACTGAGCCACCCTACCAGGCCCCACCACTTTGTCTTTAAAGATTGAGAAATGAAATCCACCTGTGCCACTCTGAAATCCAAGTAAACTCAAATAATTTAAGTTTTCTAATTGAGTTTCCACTGCAAAATATCGATACTGTGAAGAACCATGACAAGGCTTTTCAAGGAGTCTAGTGTTCCCACTACAAATTTCTGGGGTTTTCATAGTATTCATGAGGATTAAATTTTCTGGACCTTCTAGTGTGAAACATTAAGTTTTATGTGAAAAATATATTCCAGTACTCGCACTTCTTTGAATGGCAATAATCTCATCAAATGTATACCAAGGGACATCAGGTATACCCCGCCCATTTATATTGGACCACATTTTCTGTCATATTTTAGCCACTGATTAAAATAAACTATTAAAGCATTTTAACCCTTTGACTGTCATTAAAATTAGAATCTATATTCCATATACATCCATATAAAAAAATTCAGCCTGATCTGTACATACCTTTCTTCCATTAATATCCTATAAACTTAAAATCCATTCCCACATAAGTTCCCTAGATCACTGCTTATAAGAATTAGGAAATTTAAAATGCTCTTTGGTTGTGTAGTGAGCCATCTTATGGATCACTCTGTATCTCACTTATAGAATCCGTCTTACATGTGATCCTACTTATAGGTCTTATAACCTCTCAGTAGCTTCAGACAACTTTCAATGATAAGGAAATCACAGTATGGAATGTAACCCTTCCAATAATATTACGAAAGACTGTGTTTCATTTGTAGCAACTTAATTCTTCAGATAAAGGAGATAGGACTCTTTTTCATGACACACTAAGAAATATATAAAGTTTTATGCATGTCTGGAGCTCATAATTTTTCTTTAGTATTTTGTCCAGAAAGGCTAAAGAAGAAATAGTTAGCATCATTATCTTACTTACTCTTCCAAATATACTTCAAAGTACTGTATACAGTTATTAAGTTCTTTGTGACTCACAAGAGGTGGATAAGAATATTCAAATGAATTTATGTTGTGCTTTACTTTAAACAGATAACACCACAGAGTATCAATACTATACATTAACAGTAGGAGAGTTCATGGTAAATTTAAGTCTCTTCAAATGAGAAAACTAGCTGCAAGGACAACTAAAGAAATTAGATAGTCATTCTTCCAATTCTGTTTCCATAGACTCACTACTAGCATTAAATCTATATTAATTGTGGTTCTCTAGAACATAATGAATAGGAGATGCACGTAAAATTATGCAAGTCATTTTACTAGGTCATTTTGCAGGATCAGTAGTGCAGATGCCACAAGAGCTGCCTATTCATCAGAGGTCAGGAGGATTGCACAACTTCTCAACCGTAGAATATGGTAACTGGAAGCTTGAGAACAAAGGATCAAAGATAGAGTGCCAGTTTAATGTGAAAGAATTGGAAGCTGGTTATAGAAATCCCAGTGAAATTCTATGTTGGAAGGCTAAAGAAACTGGACAATAGTTTCCAAAGGCAGTAGTGAAGATGAAAACACTTCCAAAATGAGCACATTTTCTTTTCACTATTTTTATGCTATTAAGGTTCCAGTTGGTACCACTTACAATAGGATGTGTGTCTTCTTCCTGCAGGTGGCTGAACTGTATATTGATCATCCATTGACTCATCCAGAACTTGACTCATTGGTTAGATAGTTATAATTCAAGTCAAATTTGCATATTACACGGTAAAATGTAAATTTCCTGTCTCTTGATCTAATCTGAGACCAACTCCACAAGAAAGATCCCAGCACCTATTGTGAGTACAAATCATTGTCTACCAGTAGTATTTTTCCAACAATAGAAAATGTCTATCAGTCTGGAATTGTAGCTCAACTGTAGCTCATTTACTCTGCATCCCTATTTCCACCCTTGCTACCACAAAATATTGAGTAAATAGCTATGTTTTGCCACACAGATTTTGCATATTTCTTTAACAGTGGCCTAAGTGTGTGTAAATACAGGAACCATTAAGACTTTCACACCAATTTTTTGTTCAGCTTAACCTTGCCATTATAATTGCTACTCATTAGCTTTAAGTAATGTTGTTCTTCTCTGGTTATTATAACGTTTATTAAGTATCAGTATGCATTATCAGAGAAAAGAAATTTGTGGTGGGAAGAGGTATGTAAAAGTAAATCTGTGTGGTAAATTGTATAACAAAATTATGAGGTATGATAAAAATATATATTGAATATTAAATATAAATAAAATTACCAGAAAAGATCTATTATCCTTGTCCTCCTGACTATTCCTCCTGGCTTAACAAACTCTTATCGTAGCGTTCTTACCAATTTCTGAAGAATACCAAGAAACCTGTTTTTTTTTTCAGCGTTTTTATGAGATGTGATAAAAAAAAAATGCCATCACCAAAATTTTGGTACAGTGAGTGTCAGAAACTAACCTTCTCTAGGACAAAATGTTTAGAACTTGAATTCTGAGAGAACTATCAGAACAGAAAAAAAGTTATATTAAGTGATATAAAAGAAATAGCACTAAGAGCAGAGAGATAACTCAGCAGACTACGTGCCTGGTTAAGCAAATGTGCAGGGACCAGGTTCAGTCCCCAACACGTGCCAGCCATGAGCCCCATTAGCACTAAGCTGGCCACGGCGACTGGGTGTGGTGGTGCATTCATGTAATCCCAGTGCTCGTGTATCTGAAAACAGCAGGATCACTATAAGTCTGAGCTGCATAGTGAGACCTTATACTAAATACATAAATTAAAAAAAGAAAAGAAATAGACAACACTGCAGAGGAGAACCATCACAGTGATGCCAACCGTATCTCACTAGTAAGCAGCTGGGAGGCAAAACATAACTAAAGACACTTCTACTGATGGAGAATCGGAGAACTGCACCACAATCAAGAGAAACTTCTGGAAACATGCCCAGAAGGTGAATAGCTAGGTCAAATAATCCTAGTTATTTGAGGAATCACCATCCTGATTTCCACAGTGGTTGTAGCAGTCTACACTCCTACCAACAGTGGAAAAGAGTTCTTTTTTACCTCATATTCTCTCCAGTACTTGTTATTGGTTGACTTCTTGATACTATCCATTCTTTGTGGGGTGAGATGGAATCTAAGTGTTTTCTTAATTTGCATTGGTCAAGTGACCAATGTTATTGAAAGGTTTTTCATATATTTATTTGCCATTTGTATTTCTACATCTGAGAAGTGTCCATTCATCTCAGATTCCCATTTTTGGATTGAGCATCAGAATTTGGGAATACCTTTCCAGAAAAAATGGACATATCGTACCATAGCTGTATTTGTGCACCCAAATTTACAGAAGCACAATTTGTCATAGCTAAATCTTGAAAAACAAATGTCTATCAACTGAAAAGTGGACAAAAAAGATGTGACATTTTATACAGATGAGTATTAGCGATCTAAAGAAAAACAAATGTGAGGCTTCTTGTAGGTAAGTGGATGCAAATAGAAGCTATATTCATTAATGAAATAAATTAGTCCCATATATGTAGACATCTTATTGTCTCCCTAGTGTAGGACAGTGAACATGTAAGTAAGGTATGAAAGGTATAATAGATATAATAAAATGGAAAGAAAATGCTTAAAAGGAAAGAACAATTGAAATGGAGAGGAAAACAGAAAGAATTGAAAAACATGTATACATGTATGTATACAGGGTAACTAGGTGATTGTACTCCTAATTTCTGTTGAGTTTTTGAACATAGAAGTTATTGCTTAAAATTTTTATGTTGACTAATTTTACATGTTTCTGGTAATCTGAGCAACTAGTTTGAAGACAACAATATGCAATAAAACAAGCCTTGTTGAATTCTGATTGCCTTGGATTATTTTGGAATTCTGTATTAATTATAGTGTTTTATCTGTCATATTTTTGTTCTCTCTAAAATAAGAGAAGGCAGTTTTCTGCAATTGGAGTCAATAGAAGAATACAACATTGCTTCCAGAGCAATTTTTCCACAATTGAAAGTTGGCATGATTTTTCTCCCAAATATCTGAGGACAGTCACACAGAGTTGGTGTGGGCAGAGAAACCACTCTAGGGAAGTGCTGGGTGTTTGAAATAGCTTCCCAGTACAGCTTCTTAGCTGCCTCCTCCAGTCATGTTTACAAAGTGGATGAGAGAGACAGTCACAAGGGTCTTGCTGCTAGTTGGAAAGCATACTATGGGGAGTCCCACTGAAAGACTGATGGTGGTGAACATCGACCTGGGTCTTATTGTCTGAGACAAGATTTAGCTACACAGGACTGGAAGCTCATATTGGTTCTGTGTTCATACTGTAAGCAGACTCTCACCTTAGACATTCAGTGTTAACAAAGAACCTCCTGATCTAAGTTCTGCTCCTTAACCCTAGGCTAAAGAAAAGAATCATGTATCCAATAGAGTACAAAATTAGTTTACTTTTTATTTGACTGTAATGTTTTCTCAATTTTATTTTACTGTTCATTTTTTTTAATGTTCTCCTTGCTGCTTTTCTGCTTGGCAATTTCCCCTCACATATTTATTCCATTATTTTACCATTTTTATGAGTTTGTGTATATATACTTCTCTTCCTATTGCTTTTTTCTACTAATATACTTCATTGATGTTAAAGGAAATTTCCCTTGTCCCTTTATATTATTTCCAATTTTGTTTATATCTCTTACCCTGACTTCTTTCACCTGTTTTATTCATTCTCAATCTTTATCTTTCTACTCTAGGTTTTCAGTTTTTCTTGCTTTAAATTTTTCCTAATGTTTGTATCAATCATAGATTTTTTTCCTATTCCCATTTCTCACTACCAATTTTGTGCTCTACTTTCCCTGTTGCATACAAGCCCTATCAATGGGATCATTTTCTGACTTCTTATTTCTTCTTTCCAATACTACAGAGCTGAGGACTTAAAAAACTTTTTTTTCTTTTCTCTGTCCCCTCTGCCATTACCAAGTCTTCAACATCCTGGGATTTAGATTACTGATTGCATAAAGCTATTGATGAATGCTGTTTAACACCAGTAAAGGAGATAACATCCATCATGTTTAGTGAAAATTAATTGTGAGTCCAGATAGGTCATAATGATGCTTACATTACAACTGTATTTCTTTTCTAGGCTAAAGGCAGACATCAAACAAGGTTTCTTTTATGTTATTTCTCAATTTGTACTGACTGATAACACTATAATGGATTAGGGGTCAGGAATGTAGCTCAGCAGCATAAGTGCCTAGCTAGCAAGAGCAAGGTCCTGAATTTGATCCCTGGTACTAAAAAAAAAGACCATCATGGATTAGCCAGTTATGTCATCACTGATTTGATTAAGAACAATTCTCACTCAGTAGAGAATTTAATATCAACAATTCTCACTCAGTAGAGAATTTAATATCAACTTGTCTGCTGAGTCAACATCATAGGGACAGAAAATGTTTCCAGCCCTAGAATTCAGACTGAATCAGTCTCTATAAAAATGATTGCAACCTGGAAGATGAAGTGCTGACTCTTGAGGTAACTTGAATATTGTCATGGACCGATCAAAAAAACTATTATGGTATGACCACTAAGACTCTCTGGCAAAGAAAGTATAAGGAAAACACATATATAATCTCATTGGAATATATAATCTGTGTTTCAATCGCACATCTTATTTAAGTATTTATATATTTATTGATTTATTTAGTAATTTGGTGTTATTATATATTCTTTTACAATTTCTTGAAAAATTGTTAAAGAAGTTTGAAAAAACAACAGAGAATTGGGAAAGAAAGAATTAGATTTGTGAACACCACCGCACCTCAATTATCCCAAGGCAAAGCACGAGTTCACAGAGGGAAAAGAAAACATACTAGATAACAGGAATTTATGAAAAGTTCTTAGAAGCAACAAAAAACCAGATGAATTCAAAGAGATAATGAATACAGCAATTCATTCAATATGTTCATGGCCAGTCTCACTCTCATGTGACTCACAGAGAATTTTGGGGAAATAGGTAAAACCTGGGCAAGCAAAACAAAACAGTTCAAATTTTGAACAGCAGATTCAAGAAGGATATGGAAAGCTCAAAAGATATCAGACAAACTACCCCTGATAAAAAGCATAGATTTCTGGTAATGAAAAATTCCCAAGGTGAAGTAAGAGTTCCTGATACTGAGGGCAAAATAGGTAAGTATGTGAAAGACCTCAAGGATACCAGAAAGAAAATAAGAGACCAAGCAAAGTCCCTCTGACAGCTGCTAGATAATAACAACAACAACAAAAATAATTTAAGCTTAACTGTAGTTACAGAAAAACTAGGAGGTAGCACAGATAGGTTAACGTACTGATAGAAATTATGGAACAAATTTTCTAATATGTAAAAAAAATAATTTAAAATAGAAGTGATATTTATAGAATGCCAAACAATTTATGATGAAAGGAGTTCTACAAAATATATCCATATTAAATATCCAAATATCCACACAAAAATTCTCCAGAATTTAAAGGTAAGCAGAAAAAAAATCCCATATAAACTTTACAAGAATCATAGTAGACTGCTCAGCACAGAACTAAAGGCTTAAAGAAGTTATAGTAAGTATTTCAAGTCCTAAGAGCAAATATATTCCAATCCAGGTTAACTTATCCAATAAAGATATACTTCCAAATAGATGAAAAAATAATGTATTTCCATGAAAAAGATGAGCGTGGAAGAAATATAGGTACTAAACTGGCTCTAGAGAAAATACTTAAAAATGTCCTGGATATAAACAGTAAACTTGACAAATAAAAAGCACAAAGGAAACTAGTGAAGTCAATGGATAAACAGCAGCTATAACATCAGAAAAAGAAAAAGCATACACGAACAAATTCAGAAAGCAATGATAGAAAATGAACACCATAAACTAATAGAAATTATGTATTTCTTGTTTTTCTTTCTTTAAAATAAAAAGGAAAATTATCAATATTTCTCAATGTTAGTAACTTCAACTCCCCCATTAAGAGACATAGATGGACAAGCTGTATCAAAATACAAAATACAACAATCTGCTGTACCCAAGTAAATCATCCAATGTAAAAAAAATGTTTGTAGACAAAATTAAAGACTGGAATGCACCATTTCATGTTCCAGGTCTATGAAAACAGTCAGGGGTAGCAATTCTAATGTCAAACATGAGAAAATTCCCACTAAAACCGATTAGGAGAGACAAAGCTTAAGGTAATAATTCAAGAAAAGATAATACAGACAAATATGTATGCTTAAAATATTGGAGGATCTACCTTTATATAACAAAAACTACTGAAATAAAATGATGAAATAAACACCAACACAATCATAGTAGGGGTTTTTGTCACTCCAATTTTATGAAGAGATGGATCGGATAAACACAACCCAATGAAGAAATAAAAAGACGACAGTAGAAATCAGTGCACTTCAAACTAAATAAACAGTACAAAAATAAATGAATAAAAGAGCTTGCTCTTTGAAATACTAAATAAATTAGGTAAGTCCCTAATCAGACTTAAAAGGACAAGCATATAGTAGATGTCATACAGATAATTATTGAATATATGGCTATCCTTTGTGTCATACCTTTACAGTTTTAAACACCTCTCTAATTGATACATCATTATACATATCTGTTTTCTTTACTACCTTGAAATAAGAAACTTTTGATGAATTGGCATACCTGGTAAGGATGAAAACATGAAATAATATTCACATATTTGTATGCTTTGTTTATAAATATGCAAAACTGAGCTTATATTATTGAAAGATTTGTTCAAGTTACACAGATAGTAAATATTACTGATTAGATCTCAAGTAAACCCTCAGAGTAGAAAAAATTTATCTGTTAATAGGTACATATGTTAATAGAAAATTTGAAAATTATGTTAATCTCTAATTATGCCTTTTATTACATGTATTTATTTTTTTAATGTAATTCATTTTTGCAGGACCTCCCTACGCAACTCAGAGTCAGTGCTTCTCCTGTTTTCAGCCTTCCCAGTGCACCAAGCATGCACCAACGTGCCCTGACTCTGGCCAGCTTAGCCTGCCCTGGGGGGCAGGGATGGTGCAGTGTGTGGTGCTGGGGATCAAATCATGGTCACTGCATTTGCCTAAGCAGGCATTTTAGTCTACTAAACTATCTCCTTTGCCCTATGTTCTTTATTTAAGCAATAGGTAGAAGTATGTTGTATCACATGACAGAATTGGTGTTATGGTTTGTGTATAGATGTTCCCTGAAAGCCTCACGTAGTCATGGGATGGCTTCTGGAATTCGTAATAGATTATTGTAGAAATGGGTACTGCCCCTCCCCTGGGGGAGGTGATTTGCATTTAAATGTAAGGTAGGAAAGGAAGTTAGTTACTTGAGCTGCTCCTAGCACTCTCCCTGCTATCTTGTTCTTGCCAGTAGCCATGAAAGGTTGCCCTCTGCCATGTGTCTGCCTTGGAGGCAGCTGAATATGGACTAAAACTTTCAGTAAGTGTGAGCTAAATAAACCTTTCTTTCCCTCATTTGGAGTGGCAGGTATTTGACCCAGCAATGAGAGAAGAGTAACTAAGACAACTGGGTTTTATTTTTTAAAGAATTTTTAAAAAATTTTATTTATTATTTTATTCTTGTTTCAGAAACTTTGTTTATTCACTCATTTTATGGCCTACTCAGCCCGCCCCGAGGGCAGGGCTGGCGCAGGGTGTGGTGCTGGGGATCGAACCTCGGTCGCTGAAGCTGCCCAAGCTCTCGCAAGCAGGTGCCTTAGATCACTAAGCCATCCCGCTGGGCCCTGACAACTGGGTTTAAATCACAATTTGCACCACATGTTAGTGGTGTCGTGTTGGCAATGTTACCTAAAATTTCTTAACTTTTATTTCTTTAATTTTAATATTTAAAAAAACAAAATTATCTCATGGTATAACTGTGAATATTAAACCAAAATCTCATTAGCATGCTTAGTGCTTTTTAGGAGGAAGGTCATTGACAAAAAAGGTGCCATAGTAATTTTTTTTTTTAGGGTCTCACTGAGTCATAGTGATCCTCCTGTTTGTACCTCCCAAGAGCTGGGATTACAGACGCGCACCACCACACCCAGTATGGCCAGCTCAGCGCACTCTAGAAAAGGGCCGGGGTGGCACGAGGGGCCAGGAACCAAACCCTGGCCCCTGTGCTTCCTCTAAGCAAGCGCTAAACCCTTGTCACTGCTTTCTTTCTGCTATTTTTACTCTTGAAAACATAATAAGCAAATAAAAATATGATCAAATATATATATATATATATATATATATATATATATATATATATATAAAGTTACACTAAACTAGGATTTATTATGGTACCAACGCAAGTTTGTAACAAAAAACAGGTTACAACCAAATATTTTTCATTACTCTTTTAAAAAAAGAATTTATTTTAACGATAGCAATTGATGTACACATTTAGAAGACCAAGATGACAGATATTTAAGCATGGTTCTTGTATTTACACATTGTTGTTCTCTCTGTACTTGCTTCATTGATAGATACCAGCATACAGAATTAGCCAAGGTGAAAATTCTACACATTAACTACTATTTTCAAAAAACTGTTGGAAATTCTTTTTTTTGTGTGTGTGTTTCAATTTTTTTTATTGTTGAAATTTAACAATGGTTATATTACATATTTTCATCATCAGAACAGTTTAGATTAATACATATAGGTATATAAGATTGATCAAACAATTAAACATTAACCTTTCTAAATCCACATTACTTTTTTTTTTCTTTTCCCCTTTCTTTTCTTTGAAAGTTGACATATTGCATATTGTCCTCACAATCATTCTACAGAGTACAGTGCGTGGGCATGACCCACCTCCCTATTGATGTTGCTTAGAAAAATTAAAAAAAAAAGGAAAAGAATATACTTCTCTTTGGACAATTTTGTATTTCCTTGAATTTCCAAAAATCTGTGTCAAAATTGTGTAACTGCTTATATCACATTGTATGGAAAGTTGTTAGAATATCAATGATTCAGAAAATATCATTTACAAGCTAAGTCAAAGATATTTGATACTCAGAAAGCCAGTGATGATAAGCCCAGTACCTATGTTATAGAGTAATAGTATCACGAAGCTTTTCTGCTGGAGGGTTAAGAATGTAAGTCAACAGACCAAAAATTGGAGAAAAACAAGGGCTATAAGGATAGCCAATATTTTGGACCTAGCCCTTCAAGGTCAATAAAGACCCAGGATATAAGAGAACCTGTGTTGTAATATCTTGTAACTCAGAGGTGTCCCAAATTTCCTGGTCAAGGAGGTTATGGGACCTCAGAGGAAAGGGATGAATGAACTGTGGTGTGCCTAAGGAGAGTCACCCAGAGAAAAACATTCTCTCAGGCTTTCACAGAAAGCAAAATGGCCAAGCAATGGCCGTGACTCGTCCCGAAGGCTGAAACTAACAACAGTTCTACAAAATACTGTCTATGGTCTCAAACTTAATCCTGGACATTCTTAGTACAATCATTTCAGCCATCCTGTATATATACTTACATGTTTTTCCTTCTACCATTTTTCCTATTTTTTCTCCTTTTTCTCCTCTTCATTTTTTAATCCTTAAATTCTGTTTCTTCCCATTTTACTGTATGTTATACCTTTCAGGTTTCATTTCTTCTTTTAATTTCTTACCCCAGGGAGCTAATATAATATATAATCATGTGGGCCTGCTTTATTTTTTTATTTGTTTGTCTTTTCGAGACAGGGTCGCGCTATGCAGTTCAGGCTGGCCTTGAGCTCACTTTGGTAGCCTAGGCTGGTCTCGAACTCGCACGGATCCCCCTGCTTCAGCCTCCTGAGTGCTAGGATTACAGGCGTGTGCCACCAGGCCCGGCTGGGCCTGCTTTTTCACTTATGTGAATATAATCTGTAGTTGCAACCACTTACCTATGAAGGTTTCTAGTTTGTCTTTCTTTATATTTGAGTTATCCTCCATTGTATAAAAATACCATATCTTTTCTGTCCATTCCTCTATTGATGGAAATTTTATAGTTTCCACCATCTGGCTATCACAAATTGTGCCGTTACTGGCCTGGGTACACATATACACTCTGGTATGATGTTTTTAGATTGTTTGGAAAAATATCCAGAAGGGGAATACCTGGAGTGAATGGAAAATACCAAGAATTTAATAAATTATAGATTTACCAACTGCATAAATACTTCAGAATCTATAGTGGTGACATGTGAAATATTAATTTGCAATTTAAAGTTCTTGGGTAGTCATTATAGGACAGAGAACAACTTTAGTTTGCCTAATTTATATTGTAATCATTGATAATATTTTACTCTATTTAACTCTAAAACATATTCAAATTTACAGACATTGAAATAGAGATGTGTTATCATAAATCATAAATGACATTTCACTCAAATATGTAAGAACCATTTTATGTATTTATACCTTTCTGGTTTTATATCACTGTTTTCAACTGAGTTAAAATATGTTTTATCTTTATAAGGAAAATTTCATAAAGATGGGGATTGCAAAGTCATCTAATGGAAGGACTGGAATGGTGACATTTTCCTCTATTAAAATAACATGTCCCAACTTCCCTTCTTTTCAACTTTCCTGATCAATGTATTACAATGCAAAATAATAGTGTTCCCGCCTTTAACAGTAAATATCATTGCTACTATTTAATGGTTATGCTTTTCTCCTAGTTCTTTGAACACATCCTATGAGACATTTCCTTATATTAATTCTGGAATTAAGTTTCCAGACCACTAAATTTATGATTGCTAGTTACCCTGAATTATACATGTGTCATGCCTTATATGAATAAAGTAATGAAGACAATATTTAATTTTTAGATATATTGTTTAGATGTGTAGGAAAAGAAAATACAAAAAGAAAATGCAAAAAATAAAATTCAGATTGGTTAATATGTTATATAATTTTGTGAAAGTTACCTCACTAAATCCTCAAAGTTCTACAAAATAATAAGATCACATTTTACAACCAAAAAGATGAATTTCAAACAGTTATGTACCCACAGGTAATTTGGTTTCACATCTCAAACAATGGTCAAATTGAAAATCTATTTAAATTTAAGATTTTGCCCTTCCTATTATTCACCACTGTGGTAAAAGGGAGGAAGATAATAAAAAATAAGTCACAAACTAGCAACCAATTTTCAACAGAGTCGCTCATCATTTCTTTCTCCACTATTTTTCTGTACTTCCCAGAAGCAAAGCAAAACAATAAAGCTCTCTACCCAGTTCCAACTGATAGGTACATGACTGAACTGCTAAATAAATTGTGTTGATGAAAACTGAGCGAGAGTTTTGCTTTTCTATGTTCATAAATAGGGATCAGAAACATTAGTTTTAAGGAATAAATGTTAGAATTATTAATTCCATGAATGCAATATAATTATTATTCTGAGATCACAAACAGGTTGTATTTTAACAACTCCCTCACACTTCAGTATTTACACTTTGGAGTTATTCCAAAATGATGAAATTACTGAAAAAACTGTCAAAGTAGATGACAAAAAAGAGCTGATCTGATTATAGCATTAATATTACAATACCAATGCAGAATCTACTACTAATGTTTATTGATTGCTTATGAGTTGATGGATTCATGGGTTGGACAAAAAGCTAGATAATTTTGCAATCAGATCTTGTATATAATAATTAATAATAACAGTAATATATTTCAATATTTAACAACTGCTTGGTGGCATATACTCTGCCTAAATTTGAATAAGCCTATTATTTTATGCTACTTATTTCTCTAGGTATTCACAGATTCATTTTATTTTCCTCCCATGGGCATGATTTTCATATAGTCTGTGGTTTCTCTTCTTCCTATACAAGCTCTCCCTATATGTACCTCCTGTTTTATTTCTCTACTTCATTGGGGCAACATCTGTGTGAGAGTACTCCAATGACCTTATTAATAAACCCACATTCTCATCCCATTAAGGGTGACACATTGAAGGTTAAGGCAGGAGGTTCTCATTCTAGGCAGGATTGGACTGCATAGAGAAACCCTGTGTGAAAAAAATTTACCAGAACAAAGAAGGAAAAAAAAAAAAAAAAAACAACCACAGAAATTTGTATATTCTCTGCATAGAATGTTGATCCCCATCAACTTTAACTTGAAATACTTACTTTGGTTATCAAAACACTATCAGGATTCTATTTCTTTCATCCAGTATATTAGCTCTTTATTAGTTGAACTCATTATTGTGCCTTCTACACCTTTCCATGAAGTCAGCTTTTAATGTTCCTGCTCTTTGTTTCATACTTCTCTCCAAATATTTATTCTCATATCTTTGAAAATCCATATAGATAACAAAAAATGGTCTCCAGGCTACTTACAGTCTCCTAGATACTACTGAATATGCTTGTGTAGTTATTCATCATTACTATAGACCCCTCAAGTGCAGAAAAGAACTGATCATTATTTCCTCATAAACATGTTTTTCCTTATTCTCCCCTCTCCCAACTACAACACATGGGCAACCATGACTCATAACTTTCCTTCACTCATTATATCAAGACAGTCACAAAATACTGTCAATTTCTTCTCCTGTAATAGTTCTTATCCTTCTAAGTCTATTGTACACAGTAATTCAACTCAGAAATGGTACATTCAAAGTTACTTCAAGAACTTTGCATCGTTTGCCAATAACTTAATAAGTCTAAACATTTGTGTTTGCTTTATTATTTCACACCATATCACTGCCACTTGGCCAAATTATTTCTGCAAAGGTCCTCCTAATAAGTTTTATTTTTGAGAAATTAACATTTTAAAATTAATATCTGTTCCTTTCTAGCACTTAAGAATTCTAGTATTTGCCATACTGTCAAGACTATAAGCCGGGCGTGGTGGCTCACGCCTGTAATCCCAGCACTAGGGAGGCTGAGGCAGGAGGATTGGTGCGAGTTTGAGACCAGCCTGGGCTACAAAAATGAGCTCAAGGCCAGCCTCAACTGCATAGTGAGACCCTGTC
>PVJA010033912.1:0-22956 GCA_004027025.1 Myocastor coypus | reverse complement strand
ATCCTCCTGCCTCAGCCTCCCAAGTGCTGGGATTACAGGCGTGCGCCACCACGCCCGGCTCAAACAAAGGTTCTGAAACAAGAAAAAAATAAAATAAAATAAAAAATTATTTTAAAAAAATATGATGCTTAAATATGAGGGTCTGATTTATTTCACAGTTGCACCCATTTACCTATAAAAGCCTGGGGTTTACCTTCCTTTATAGTGAGTAATACCCCATTGTATAAAAATACCACATCTTTTTTATCCATTCCTCAGTTAGTGGGCATTGGCCTGTTGGCAAGATTGAGCTATGACAAATTGGGCTGCTATAAACATGGGTATGCATTAATGGCTGTGGTACAATGTTTTTGGTTCTTTTGGAAAAATACCCAGGAAAAGAATAGTCGGGTCGAATGGGACCTCCAGTCCTAGCTCTTTTGAGGACTCTCCACACTGATTTCCATGGTGGTTGTACCAGCCTGCACTCCCACCAACAGTGGAGAAAGGCTCCTTTTTCCCAATAGCCCCTCCAGCATTTATCAGTTGACTTTTTTTTTTTTTTTTTTTGTCTTTTTGAGACAGGGTCTTGCTATGCAGTTGAGGCTGGCCTTGAGCTCACTTTTGTAGCCCAGGCTGGTCTCGAACTCGCACCAATCCTCCTGCCTCAGCCTCCCGAGTGCTGGGATTACAGGCGTGCGCCACCACGCCTGGCTAGTTGACATTTTTTAAATGTATTTGGTACAGGATTGTCTTAGCTACCTTTTACTGGTTGCTGGGACAAATACCCAAAACTCAAAATGAAGAAAGGAAAGGTTTATTTAGCTCACAGTTTATGGAGGTTTCAGTTCATACTCTGCTGGCTGCAAGGCAAACAACAGCAGCTCTCAGTGGCAGAAAACAATGAAGAGCAGAGGAGGAGCAGCCCTGTGGCATCCATCAAGCCTCTCTTCCTAATTCTGCACGGCGTGGCCCTGCACTATGATGATCAGACCTCCTCTGAAGTGGTGTGGCTGCAAAAATCAAAGCTCCTCCAAAGACCACGACTTCTCCAAGGAAGCGGGACAGGGCAAGGCTGGACCGCCAGAAAGTCTTCCTCAACTCCTTTTATATACTTTTTTTGCTGAGTCACTCTAGGGTGGCCCATCGGGCCCTAGGGTAGAACCAATCATACCCCAGTGTGGGACCAATCACATCCCAGGGCTGGCCCTCCACATCCCTCAGGATGGGGCCTCCACAGCCAAACTGGCAGAGCCAGTTCCTCAAGAGCCAAACTTCCTCAGTTTGACACAATGTATCAACTACCACCAGGGTCTACAAGGTCTCACTATATAGATCAGACTTGTAGTGATTTTCCTGTTTCCAGCCTCCCAAGCACTGGGATAACAGTCGTGTGCCCAGTCTCAACTGCAGTCTGAGAATGCCCCAGGGGCGGGGCCAGCGCCGCACGCCAGGGTATTGGTTGACTTCTTCTTTTCTTTTTCTTTTTTTTTTTTTTTTAACCTTTATTTGTTTATTCACTCATTTTTATGGCTAGCTCAGCCTGCCCTGAGGGCAGGGCTGGTGCAGCATGTGGTGCCGGGGATCGAAGCGCAGTCCCTGAAGCCGCCCAAGCTTTCCCAAGCAGGCGCTTTAGACCACTGAGCCATCCCTCCGGGGCCCTGACTTCTTGATAATAGCCATCCTTTCTAGGGCGAGCTGAAATCTCAGAGTTGTTTTAATTTGCATTTCTCAAATGACTAATAATGTTGAACCTTTTTTCATATATTTTTTTCTGCCATTTATATCTCTTCATCTGAGAACTGTGTCTGAGTTGGCCAATTTTTAAATTGGGTCTTTGAATTTTGGGGGCCTATTTTTTTTTTTTTTTAAATTCTTTATATGTTCCGGCTAGAAGTCCTTTGTCTTTTCTTTGTCATTGTATCCCTACCACCAGAAATGGTAGGTAATAGGAATGAGGATATAGCTTGCCTACCGACGTACAAGGCCCTGAATTCAAGCCATGGCATCACATTTTTTAAAAAGCCTATGATAGTATGCCCAATAAGTGAATAAATGAATATATTCTAAATGCTAATGTTGTAGCCAAATTTATGACCACTTTCTTTCTTCTTGGGTAAATGTAATACTAGTAATGAGGAGATGTTATGATAGGAGCAGACTGAAATCTGTCTTGTCACTGCCCGTTGTCTCGTGGTCCTGTTTCTCTCTCCAGTGTCCAGCTCTACGTGCCTCTCCTTTTGGGATCTCACCCACTGTATCTATTACTCACTGCTGTAGCCAGGTTTTGCAAGGGAAACAATTTAATACAGAAATCTTATTTCATAGGATTATTTTATAATAGTCACCCAAAGAGTCAAATACATCAGGGTGTAGAAAATCAGTCCACACACTAGAGACCCACATAATCCAAATGAGGATCCCATGGCCATGTCCTTAGTCTTGCTGAGGACCTAGGTAGAGTCCATGACAATGTCCTCGCAAGTCCAACCACAGGCCCAGAGCCCACGATGACATCTCATGCAAGTATGTCCCATGGATCTGCACTGGGAAGGCCCAAGGGTCAGTGGTGGAAGCTAGGAAGTCTATGCCAGCGGGAGGCAGGATCCGGGCCAGCAGGCTGAGGGATCTGCCCTGGAGCCAGGAAGTAGTGCTTAAGGTAAGGACCAGAGCTCTGCTAAGATATACCACAGCCATCCTCAGCAACAGTGAGGTAGGTCCCAAGCTCCTGATGATGAGAACAGCCAAGCTCCTCCAGAGCACCGACAGCCCTTTTCCTTCCTCTCCAGGCCTCCTTTTTATGTTGCTGGCAGCCATCCTCGGGTGGTTCTCATATAGCCAGCCCCACGCTGATTCAGTCCAGCTAGGTGGTACACGCTCCCCACCACTTGCCAATCCATCACACCTGCCATCCTCAGGGCTCCCTGGGATTGCTTCCAAGCATCCCTCATTTTCACCTGAGCTCTCTGGCTTCTAGGTCTGAAGGGAATTACAGATAGACTGAGACGTGGGCCAGGCTGAGGTTCCTAGACCCTTGTTCCCTACCGAATCCTGAAAGCCCTCTAGGTAACTTGCAAAGTCTGACATTTTTGGTGCTGAGTTTGAACCCAGGCTCTTGAGCATGCTAATCACCATTGAGCTACTCCACTATTGCTGAGATTCCTTGTAAAGGTTCTTTCGAACGAGAAAACCATGATTTGGGAACTTCTGAAACATATCACCAGGCTGTGTATACTCCTGACTTACAAATGAAAGGCTCATGTTGACCTCATTTCCTGCCTAGGTCACTGCGTAGAGCTGGATTCCCTATGGGCTATGACATAGTTCCTAACCCCACTTTCGCCCACTGCAGGGTATCTCTGGGTGAAACAGAAGCTGGGCATTGAGCACAGTGACCTCGTACTCCTAGACTGACTCCTAGACTCCCTGCTAGCTTTTCTTTCTCTTTTAGCTTCTCAACTCTTATACAATATTGCTGAGATCTTTCTGCCTGAGCACCCGAGGACCTTCCACTGGCAACAACCTCAACAATTAATTCATTGTCAGCCAAAGGAATGTGAGGGAAAAGGAACCCTTTTCCATTGTTGGTGGGAGTACACACAACCACTCTGGAAATTAGTGTGGAGATTCCTCAAAAAACTAGGATGGGAGGTTCCCTTCAGCTCAGCTATTCCCCTTCTGGAATAGAAGAAAAATTGAAAACATCAGACCACAGCAATATATATTCATCCTCATTTATAGCAACATAATTTGTCATAGCTAAATCTTGGAAATAACCAAAATACCCATCATCTGAGGAATGGATAAAAAAGACATGGTATTTTCATGCAATGGATTATTACTTAGCTATAAAGATAAACTCAAGGCTTTTATAGGTAAGTGGATACAGCAAGAGACAATATTCATAAGTGCAATAAATCAGACCTGTATATGTAAACATCATATTGTCTCACTAGTATAAGAATCTGAAAGAGTAAATAACATCTGAAAGGTACAACAGATATTGTGAAAGGGAAAGAAACTGCTTAATAGGAAAGTACAACTGGGATGAGGGAAAGGAGAAAAGGAAAAGAAAAATATATATGCACACATATAAGATAGCTAAAGGGCAGGGCGTGGTGGTGTACACCTGTAATCCCAGCACTTGGGAAGCTGAGGCAGGAGGACTGGTGTGAGTTCCAGACCAGCCTGGGCAACAGAAGTGAGCTCAAGGACAGCCTGAACTACATAGCAAGACTGTCTCAAAACGACACACACATACATACAAAAAAGCTAAGGTAATTGTACTACTAATTTCTATTTGTTTATTGAAAAGAGTAGTTCATGCTTAATTTTAGGACTGTCTAAATTTTTATTAGGTTATGAATTTTACAGACATCACTTTTGTAGTGGAAACAGTGGAGCTGGAGAGTATCGCGCCTTCTCCAGGCTGCACAGCGAGAACCACCAATAGTGTGGTGGAACCTGTGGCCCTCGCCACAGCCACGACTCTTGAGGCCTGCACACGTCAGCCCATGCATCTCTCTGTGTTTATGGACCGGTTTGTAATCCACTGGGTGTCATAATTTCTTTTAATAAATAGCTTTGTGGAATGGATCAAGAGGATAACCCCTAAAAATTTGTACGCAAAATCTGCACCAACCCAGTAAGAATTTAGAGCTCTCAGAGCCCCGTAGTGGCATCCAGCTTGCTCCTCAGGAATGGACTGAAGGTTCTGTGCAAACCTGAGCTGGCTAATGCCATTGTGGACAGACTTGCCACAAGTGTTTTCCTTAGGACCTGGACGTGTGTGGTCACCATGGCCCAGACAAATCGTGTATATGGCATAACCTTTTTGGCCTTGTGTCCTCCCCCCCTGTATCTGTAAGCTTTGTCCAATCAAGTAGGACAAAGAGCTTTATTTTTTTGATCAATTTTGCATGCCTCTATCTGAATGACTACTTTACAGATAACAATATGCAATATAACAACCCTCATCTTGTTTTGAAATTCTATGCCATTTTTAATTCTTTAAGTTCTCTTTTTTTTAAACATGTAGCTTTTTTTAAAAAAAATTATTTATTTAAATTTTATTTAATTTTATTTTATTTTTCTTGTTTCAGAACTTTTGTTTATTTATTTATTTTTATGGCCGGCTCAGCCTGCCCTGAGGGCTGGGCTGGTGCAGCATGTGGTGCCGGGGATCAAACTGCGGTCCCTGCAGCCACCTAAGTTTTCCTAAGCAGGCGCTTTAGACCACTGAGCCATCTTGCCAGGCCCCTAAATTCTCTTTAAAAGAGAGAAAGAAATGTGCTGCCATCCACAGAGCTGCAGGCACCAACCATCCTGTATATAGGTGCTGCTGTCACCTGCCTGAGGACACAGAAGCTTTCGCCCCAAGTCAGGAGCATCCCCAGGACAGCCAGAGTACAGGTTCCCGTAGTGCTGTTATTGATGTGCTTGTCCAGGAATCAGTCTCCACTTGTCTGGGCAAGGCTTTCTGAGGAGTACTGAGGTACTTCCTGCACAGTACTGGGAGATGGTTTTCTAGCTCAAATTCACACTGCACAACTCTTCTTCCCTTCACAGCACCCAGCTGTCCCCGGCAGGACAGTGCTCTGTAATCCCTGTCACTGTCCTTTCCTAACCCACTGTTTGCCTCCAGGATGGGGTAAACACCTTGTCAGAACCTCCAGACTTCTACATGCAGCAGCTCAGACTGAAGCAGGATTCCAGGCAGGAGTTGAGAGGCAGAGGCTCTGTTGATGAACTCAGGGCTGTGGATATGTTGGCCACTATGGAGCGGGCCACAGGGCAACTCTTCTTAGGTAGTGGAGCTAAGGCTGGCCCTACTTTCCTTTGCCTCATTGGAAGGGCTGCCTCTGTCTGTCCTTATCTGTTGTCCTTCCAACCTCAGCCCCAGCCTGAGCTTGTCCATATTTGCGCCCGAGCGCCCCCTGGAGGCCAAAGGAACCAGTACGCTCCCACCCTTCTAGGGCACAGCCTGGTTTTTCCTCCCGGAAAGGGGCTCTCTACACCTTCTCCCTACCCTTCCTGTGGAATACCTAGCACGTTCCTTTCTATGCTGCTTTCTCTTCCTCTGCAAACTTATGCTTTCTTCGCCAAGAATAGGGACCTCAACCTCTTATTTGATTGCCTGGCGAATTCAAACCCAGGGAAATGCAACTGTACCATTTTTGGTAGTCTCTCCAATCCTCCTAAGCAGCAGCCTCTTGTTTCCCCCAGAGACAGTCTAAATGTAGGCCTGCAAGTGTCTTCAGGGACAGAGCTTCCCCTGCATGGCCAGGAGCCATATTTAAGCTGGACACTGGCCCACTGGCCCTTGGGATGGCTATGTCCAACCTGCCAGATGCTGCTGAGCTGAGTTCTCTGACCTCTGTCATTTCTTCTGCGGTACTTGGGAGCTGCAGGTGCCGGGTCCAGTGGCTTGGCTGTGTGCTGCAGAGCAGAGGCCAGTGCGTCCCGGAGTAGAAGACTTAGGATGAAGCTTCATATGGCTGAAAAGAGCTCATTTCTCTCAAATGACCCCTCTAGCCTAAGCATTTTCTCTTGCTCTGTCACGGATCTTAGGAATTGCCTGATTTTGTTACTCTATAAATAATTCATCCCTGTCTTTGGGTCACCGGTGTCTGACACTGTGTTCACCCATTGGTACAGGTTATTTCATTAAGATATTTAATGAAATCTCTATCTCTATCTATCATCTATCTGTCTGTCTGTCTATCTATCTATCTATCATCTATCTCTCTGTCTCTTTAAATTATTTTGTCCCTTCCAAGTCCATGTGTTGGAAACTTATTTCCCACTGTGGTACTATGGGGAGGGGGCAGTATATAGGATTACTGCCACTCTAAAGAGGGCCTGCGGGAGTTAATCCTCTGTCTTCTGTTCTTCTGCCACTGGAGGAACAGAGCTCTTCCTCCCTAGACACCAAACCAACTGGCAGCTTGTTCTTGGATTCACCACCCTTCAGAACTGTGAGAAGTAAGTTTCTGTTCTTTATAAGTTACCCAGTCTCAGTATTTTGTCATGGCTGCATAAGTGGACCGAGGCAGTGCTGAGCCACATCTCTGAATGAGGAAACCAACCTTAGACACTTTACCAGGCGTGGTGGTGCATGCCTGTAATCCCAGCACTTACACCTCCTGCCTCAGCCTCCGAAGTGCTGGGATTACATACCTGACTCAAATAACTTTTTTATTTGTTTGTTTTGTACCAGGAATCGAACTCAGGACCTTATGCTTGCCAGGCAGGGACAGTGCTGCTGAGTTGCACTCCTGGCCCAGAATTTCATTTTTTCCTTTTATGTATTTGGCACAGGGCGCAGCTCAGACCTGTAGCAATCCTCCTGTTTTCAGCCTCCCTAGCACTGGTATTACAGGCATGCATCACTGGTTCAGTGCACCCTAGGGACAGGGCCTGCACATTGGATGGAACCCTGGTCCCTGCGCTCGCCAAAGCAGGCACTTAGTCTGCTGAGCTATCTCGCTGGCACATTTTAAATGTGCTTATATTTCCAGTATATGTTTTAGTAAAATTGTAACTATTTCTTGATGATTGGACATTTAATTTTTTCTAGGATGTTTATTTAAAATGAAGCTGTGGCTAGGTGTGGTGGTACAGGCTTGTAATGCCAGCACTCAGGAGGAGGAGCACAGCAAAGTCTCTGACATAGTGAGAGACCTCAAGAAACAAGAGTCAGAAGAGGGAGGGAGGGAGGGGGAGAGGGGAAAAGGAGGGGAGAAGAGAAAGAGGAGGGGGAGGGAAGAAGGAAGGAAGGAGGGAAGGAAGGAAGGAAGGAAGGAAGGAAGAAAGAAAGAAAGAAAAGAAAAGAAAAGAAAAGAAAAGCAAGCTCTGATAAACACTGGCTCACATACTTTGTGCAGATGCCCAGTTACTTGCTCACGTTACACTCCTACAAAGGGAAGACTATGGATGACCTTCAAGGACCCAGTCTTTAGGAGGAGCAGCTTAGAGATGTGGAATTGCTTGCTGGCTTTTGTCGTCTGCCTTCCTTACCCCAGAATCACTGTGCAGCGGCCAGTGTGCTCCACCAAGCATCCTCCTCCTCCTGCTTCAACTTTTCACAGATTTACAAGTTAGACTCCCAGTCAAAGCCAAATCCTTTGCTTAAGTGATCCAACTTGAGTCTGTCTCCCACTGCCCTCCTTCTTGCAGCTTTCTGGCTTCCTTTCAGATCCTTAAACACACTTCTGACCTCAGGAACTGTGTACCTGCCCCTCCTCTGGAAATCTGCCTCCTTTTCTTAATGCCCTGCACAAACTTGCAGGTCACTGATTAAAGAGGCTTTCCTAGTCCACCCTATTTAACACCAGGCGATCAATATCTTCTACTCTTT
This sequence comes from Myocastor coypus, assembly GCA_004027025.1. NCBI lineage: Eukaryota > Metazoa > Chordata > Mammalia > Rodentia > Myocastoridae > Myocastor > Myocastor coypus. Next base: position 14,618 of record PVJA010033912.1, on the reverse strand, counting down.
GCCTTCACGGCTTGAACTCAAATTGTCACTACCCATTGTCTTTATTGCTTTTCTGACTCCCATTCCTACCACACTGTGAGCTCCACAAGGGTGGGCACCACTTTGGTATATGTCCCCAGGGCCGTCATTCTGGCTGATCATAATGTTCTCAGGAAATACTTGTTTAATGAATAAACAAACCTGCAGGTCACGTATGACCAGAGCTGACCACCAGACGGCCGAGGTGAGCCAGGTTCTCATGTAGGATCACTAAATAACTTTCTTACCTGCCTCAGCAGAGGCTTCCCAATGACGCCCCCCCCCCAAGTCTATGAAGACACATACCAAGATGAACTGTGGCTCCCATTGCCAGGTGCCACTTAGATCTACTTGAGCCCTAAGTCTGATCTGAACTGGGAAGGGAACACCCACTGTAGATGGAGCTAGAAGGAACTCAGTGACCTACACTGAGACACCTTTTGCCTGGCTTAGCGGGCGACCTAACCTGGGATCTATGAAGATAAGCCCTAGCAGCATGTTCTTGGCTTGGCCAAGAAGCCACTTAGGATTTCCCACCCAAGGAGGGTCGCCCTTCTTGGCATTTTATCCTGTTGCCACATTTAGCTTTCACGATGTTCGTGAGAAGTTGAAGGCCGCACACACACTTTAAGCTCGCATTCTGCATTACTTCCCTGCTCAGACTGTGGGGGTGCAGAGGAGGGGTAGACCATCCCCTGAGAGCTTTCTGGTACGGAGATCCGCTGGTACTGAGCGACTGACAATAGAGCATACTTCCTCTTCTGGCCAGGATGTGGGCTGAGGCAAACCTCATAAATGAAGCCAGCATAGGCCCTATAACACCTGACCTAGAGACTTCAAAGAAACCTGTCTCCCAGCTTGGCTGCCAGGTATAAACCAGAGAGGACAAGGAAGACAGACATAACCAAAGCTGGCTTATGGTCTGAGTAGCGGCTCCTGATCTCTGCAAAGCTGCCATGGTCTTCCGTGCATCTGCAGGCAGCCCCTCCTATCCTGGGCCCAGGAACTGTGCCTTCTTGGGCAGGGTCCTGATCACCTCGGCCTCCCCAGCTCCATCAATGCCCAATGGGTCCTGAGTACCCTCTCTGCCAGAGCGAAGGCCACAGGAGTAAGCCAGATGCTACAACTTCCCAGTCAGGAGCATGAGAGCCACAGACTCCAAGCCTGGCTCCGCTCTTCATCGGCCACGAGAGCTTCTGACTTTTGCTGGGATGAAGAAATGAGAATATCTTTCTACCTTCTGGGTCACTGAATGTGGTTTTCATTACCTCTAGCAATGGCAGCCAGGGCTGGGGAGATAGCTCAGTGGAATAAGCACTTGCCTGGCAAGAGCAGGGTCCTGAGCTCAATCTCCAGTACTACCAAGAAAAAAAAAAAAAGGCAGCCAAACTAAGACTGAGCCCAGCTCAGAGGGGGCAAAGCGATCCTCCGTCACTGTGGGCAAAGGGCCACAACCGCAGAACAGAGAGCAAGCAATGACTCACAACTCTGGTTAACATTAGAGTCAGCCCTGGGCCTCCCATGCCCTTTCCACCTGGCATGGCCTGAAGCCCTTAGCCCAGGATTACGCATCAACAATTCAGCTCCCACCCTAGCTGTGCTGGGTACCCTCGTCCCCATGCTCCTGCTCAACCCCAGCGTAGAGAGCAAAAGCCTTGCCGATTCCTCTCAGAGATGCAGAAGCACATAGCTTGGGGACAGGGATTTCACAGCGTGTGCAGGGTCCCAGTGGCTCACCCTCTTCTTGCTCTTCTAGGCTAAAGTTTCAAAACACAAGACCTATTGGCAAAGCAGGGTCCCCTGTGTCTATTCACCCACCTCCCGTGGGGAGCAAGTCCCAAGGAACCCCCACAGCCCCACCCCACAAGAACCCAGCCAAAAACATCTTGGTGAAGACATTTATTTAATATGGGGGTGGGTCGGGGTATTGCTGTCTCTGTCAGTGTGAGGGGTTGGTAGGGAGAGACCAGAGGGGCTTCTATCCTGGAGTAGAGGTTGTTCTGGCTCCAGGCTGGGGGTGGAGAGAAGACTGGGCTGGAGGGGGCGTGTGTGGGGGAGGGTGAAGCTCTGCACACATCCTTGGGACCACAGTCCAGGCTCACCCAGTCACCAAAGCAAGAACCGAATAAATAAAGTGCAACCGTGGGGTCAGGGGAGGAAGGGGAGGGCTCCAGGCGTACCCACGCCCACGGCCCACATTCAGTGCTGCCAGGTCCGGCCCACCTCCCAGCCAGACCCTCTTGTCCAATCGCCCCTGTGTCCATCCCTCCATGAGCCAGGCGGGGCCCCTGCAGCTACTGGAGGTAGCGATAGGCCTTAAAGCAGTGGTTGCCAGCATCAGCCACCACCACGTGGCCATCAGAGGTCAGTGCCAAGCCCTGGGGGCCGTACAGTGGCTCTGCAGACGTGTTGATATAGGACAGGAAGGAGCCAGAGCTGTCGAACACCTAGGGAAGGAGTGGAGCACGGAGGAAGAGGCCAAGTCAGGCAGATGAGAGGCTGCTCGGGGAGGGGTGCGGCACGAACCTCACTCCCAGCCACCCAGGACGGCTCACCTGGATGCGGCTGTTGCCCCAGTCAGCCACGATGATGTTCCCATTGGAGTCCACAGCTACTCCTGTAGGGGCGTTGAATTGACCATTGCCCTCTCCATGGGAGCCAAACTTGAAGAGGAACTCTCCATCGGCGTTGTACACCTGGTGGGGGAAGGGCTGGGGACTGGGCACCTGGCCTCAGGGAGGGGCAGAGCCTCAGAAGGAGAGGGGGTTGAGGTCCAGGAACCAAGAGCCCTGCATCGGCAGCTGCAGCTCCCACCTTCTCCGCAGGCATCACATCCATGAACCCTGCTGCCTCTTGGACATCTTAAGTGATGTCCCCAAGGCACACAAAGCACAGCTTCCCTGGGAAAGCAGCTGTTACAAGAGTTCCACCTGGAACGGCTAACTAGTACCACCTGAAGGAAACAACCATCACCATTCTGGTCTAGGCTGAGGCCACTTTAAATCCCTTCCCCTGGCTCTGCTTTTACACCTGAGGCAGAGGTACTGTCATGGGTCGACTGGGCACAGGCTCAGCTACACTCTAGAATTCCATTGTTCAGCCCTGCTCTTGACAAAACATACAACTCCTTGTTCACCTGCAGGCCTGCTTCTGGGGCAGCCGGCCACAACTCCTTTGTACTGGACTCTGCTCCTAAAGTCCCACTGTGACCTCTGCCTTCCACAGCCCCCGTTTTTATGCTCATGTCCCTACAAAAGAACCCACGGCCTGGCGAAGGTTGCTAGCCTGGTCTCTCATGCCAGAGGGGCCTCCCTCAGGTTTGTTCTGAAACAAGCCTGTCCTGTTGAGCTCGGAACCCTGCTTCTTTTCCTGTTTGTCCCGACACCAGCTAACACAAGACATTCTTCATTCCACCTTCTCTGCTTTGACAGCCAACCAATTAATGCAAATGCTGATTATTTCTCAAATCCCTCTCTGAGATACTTGCCCTAGGCAGACACTGCTATGCCTCCACAGCTTTATCATGGCCCAGGGTCTCATTTTGTTGTTCAGACAGGGTCTCCTCACGCAGTTCAGGCTGGCCACATACTCACTCTGTAGCTCGGGCTGGCCTCAACTCATGACTGGCTTGCTGCCTCAGCCTCCCAAGTGCTGGGATTACAGGCATGTGCCACCACACCCAGTTTTATCATTTCTCATTTAAGACACTGCAAAAGCTTTATCTTCCTGCCTCCGGTCTTACCCAAGCGAGTGATCTTTCTAAGATACATGGGATTGCATCACGCTCAACCTGCCTGAAAATCTTCAAGGCTTTCCATAGTTTCTAGGAACCCAACAAGCTCCTTAGCACGGCAGCAAGTCTGATCCCCACTTCACACCAATCCCTTCAAAGCCATTCTGAATTACTGTCTTGGTTTGCTGGGGACAGGGTTTACCGGGGATCAAACCCAGGACATTGCAATGAGCCATATCCCCAGCCTTTTGTTTTGAGGCAGGGTCACAAAAGTTGCACAGGCTGGGTCTGAACTTGCTATCCTCTTGCTCAACTCCCACAGGGCTGGGATTACAGGCATGTGCCACCATGCATGGCTACATTTGGTTTGCAGAACGCGCTACAAGGTGTCCACCCCTACTGCTGGATTCTGCATCCTGCTTCACTCTCCTGCCCCCCCCCTTCCCTTCTGGTTGATTCCCACTGAGGCTTCATGCCTTCCCCTGAATCAAATGCTTCTGCTCTGTCCTCCCACAGTTCCTTGCACCTCCCTGTCACACCATCTATCACACCACTATTTCCTTCTAGTTATTTTTCTTCTCTTCCCTACTAAACTATAACCAAGATGACAGAGAATGTGTCTTCTCTGCTCACCAGGGTATTGCTGTGTCTAGCATCGTGCCTGGGACACAGTGGCCATGACATGAATGCTTATTCGTTCAAGGAATGATTTCAAGGGGGAGAAAGGAGATTTGGGGAAGGAAGCTGGCGCCGTAGTCCTGGGGGTAAGGAGGACACTGACCTTCACCGAATGGTTATGGAAATCCGTTACTACAATCTCATTCTTGTTGTTCACAGCCACAAAATGGGGCCCTGAAAGTAGAAAGTGGTCTCTAGGACACTAAGCTGAGGTACCAGGAGGGGGCGGGAGGGGTTCCTGGAATGTAAAGCTAGGGTGTCAGGAGGACTGGGGTCAGTGTGGCTGAGATACACCATCTCTGGGATGATGAAACAGGACATTGAAAAAGGAAGATCAGCCGGGCATGGCAGTGCAGGCCTGTAATCCCAGCACTCAGGAGGCTGAGGCAAGAGGGTCATTTCGAGTTTGAGACCCGCCTGTGCAGGCCAACCTGAACTGCATAGTGAGACCCTGTCTAAAAAAAGAAAGAAAGAAAGGAGAAGAGAAAAAGGAAGATCTCTAGGGTCAAGGTATACAAAGGGTTTCTAGAGTGAGGGTATCCTGGGGAGTTCTTTGGGACTAGGGTATCAGAAATGATCTTGGATTTGTCCTCCCCTACCTGCAAAGTGGCGATCAGTGGCCCCACGGCCCCCAAACCGTCCAACCAGCTTGCCGTTGGGCTGGAAGGTGAAGACACAGCAAGATTTGTTGTCAACCACAATGATATGTCCGTTCCGGTCCACAGCCACTCCCTTGGGCCCCATGAGGCGGCCAGCTCCAATCTTGGTCTGCAGGAAGGGGATACCAAGAGGGATGTCATCCTGACTGGGGGGAATGCAGTCCTGGCCTGATATCAAAGCCTGGCACCAGGCTGGACAAGGCAGCATCAGATCCCGTAGGGCACTGACCACCAGGAGGCACTACTATGGTCAACTGAGCTGCTCACCAGGGTACAGAGGGCAGCAACGGCAGCCTCTCACCTTGAACTTGCCCTCAGGGGAGAAGATGCTGACCCAACGGTTGTCGTAGTCTGCCACAATAATGTCTCCATTGGTGTCCACTGCGACGCCTGTGGGGCGCTGCAGCTGCCCAGGTGAGCGCCCTCGGACCCCAAAACGGAACTTGAACTGGCCCTCATTGGAGAAAACCTAGAGCAGAGGAGCAAGGGAAGGAACAGGGGGAGGGGAAACACTATGGGCACACAGGGAAGGGAGCAAGTCCGAGGGAAGAGACCCCGCCCAAAGATTCATTCATTCAACGCACTCCCTGGTACACTGCGGGGGACGCAGAGGAATTAAACATGGCAGCAGACCTTAGAGAACGTGTAGCAGATACACTAAGGAGACCGGGAGCACGAGAAGGAGGGAGCGATGAGGAAAGCACCAACAGAAAGGGACATCGGAACCAACAGCCTAGGAAGGATGCCAGTGGTGAGCCCTGGTCAGCCCGCAGAGGAGGAGGAGGAAGCAGAGTGCAGTTTGTAAGGCACAGAGCCCAGCATGGACGCTGCTCGAGGTCGTAGGTGACCAAAAGGAGCTAGGTTCCATTCTGGGCGTAACGAGGAGTCACTGAAAATCTCTGGGCAGAGCAGGACAAGATCAGACCAGCGCTCTGAAAGAACGCTGTGGCTGCAGGGAGGAGTTAGGACTGGAGGCCAGCCGAGAGGCAGAGGCTGGTGGGTGCTGGAGTCCAGGTGAGAAATGCCAACAGGCTGGGCCAAGGAAACAGGCTGGAGGGGAGGCGATGGGAGAGAGAGAACAGGAGGAAGACTTTTCAGGACGGTCGCGGCAGACCGCCAGGGGCCGAAGGAGACCCCGAGGCAGACCGCAAGGGCCAGGGGCAGAGGGAGAACATATGCAAAGCTCTCAGCCTCCGAGGCTGACAAGACAATCTCCCACCTGGGCAGAACAAAGCTTTTAACCTCTCGCCTGCTACTCTTCCACCTTAGCTACCCAACACGCTCTGCTTTCTTCATTCTAAAAGCACCTTCCAGGCTCCTTCCCCATTAAATGCAGACTTCTAGCTTCTTTGCAGCCAAAACTACTCACTGGACAGTTCTCCTGGACTCTGTTCCAGGAACATGGAGTCAGGAGCCACCTTGGGGAACTCACATTCTGCGCCTCAGTCTTGCTCTCAGTCCTTGATCCAGACCTGCCCTGTGCTTGGTGGGCTGAGCTCCCTGCCCCAGCCTCGCTCCCACGCCTTTAGCTTTTGTAGCTGTTGAACCTGGCCCCACCGACAGACACCACTGCCTCCTCAGACAGACCTTCCAGCAATCACCCAGCTAGCCACCTGAGCTCTGCTCTGGCCCTCTGTGTGAGAACAGCACTGAGCAATGTGAACACTGAGGTACCATGGGCTAAAGAATAAAATGGAGGTGGGCCAAAAGGAACTGCCAGCTCGGCAGCAATGAGGTAGCACATCCGCCTCCGAGACCGCAGGGCTCAGTCAGGCTCGACACTGAGGAGGCTTCCGGAACTCTTGTTCTTTCCCTTCTGCCGCTCACCGCCCTTGTACCTGGCCAACACCTACTCGTCTTTGTTTATGGGTTTTTTTTTTGTGTGTGTGTGGGGCCGGGGTTCAAAAGTTTATGGGTTTTCTGAGAGGAGGTCTCATTGTGCAGCCCAAGATGGCCTTGAGCTCCATCTACATCCTCCTGTCTCAGCTTCCTAAGTGCTGGCATCAAGGTTTGTGCCATCAGGCCTGGCATCACTTTTACGTTCTCAGAATTTCCAGGTCATTTCTTTAGACGTGAAGAAACTCCCACTCTTTTTTTTTTTTTTTTTTTTTGCCTTTTTGAAACAGGGTCTTGCTATGCAGTTCAGGCTAGCCTTGAACTCACTTTTGTAGCCCAGGCTGGTCTCAAACTTGCACTGATCCTCCTGCCTCAGCCTCCCAAGTGCTGTGATTACAGGTATGCACCACCACGCCCGGCTGAAACTCCCACTCTTGAGACCACACATATACATAAAGTTAGATGCTTAGAATGTATGCCTTAGGAGCTGGCCAAATAGCTCAGCAGACTAAAGCACCCACAAGCAGGCACAGGGACCGGGGAATCTCGGGCCTGCCATGCCAGTCCTGCCCTTGGGGTACACTGAGATGACAATGGAGACCGGGTATGGTGGCATGCACCTGGAATCCCAGCTCTTGGGAGGCTGTAAATGGGGGGATCACAAGTCTGATCTAGTAGTGAGACCCTAAACATCCTGTAGACCGTTCCCTAAAATATAAATAAATAAATAAATAAAGTATGCCTTATATCTCTGTTCATAAGAGCTGTCACTTTGTGGCTATATAACTTAAATATCTGTGTCTCCTTTATGAATACAAGCCCTGCTTGGAGTAATGACTACATCTGGTTTGTTTACTTTTGCAGTTTGAGCACTCATATGTATAGCTTTTGGGACATAGTAGTCAACAAACAAATGAATGCCCAGCTCAGAACTGGACCTGAACTGGACGTCACAACTGAATTCTCCACCACCATCTCAGACTAAAATGTGCAAAAGTGAACTCCGGGGGCCCGGTGGGTCGGCTCAGTGGTCTAAAGCGCCTGCTTGGGAAAGCTTGGGCAGCTTCAGGGACCGTGGTTTGATCTCCGACACCACATGCTGCGCTAGCCCTGCCCTCGGGGCGGGCTGAGCCGGCCATGAAAATGAGTGAATAAACAAACAAAGGTTCTGAAACAAGAAAAAAATAATAAATTTTTTAAAAAAATTAAAAAAAAAATAAAAGTGAACTCCTTCACTGGGAAGAGGGTGTGTGTGAACTCATCCCTCCCAGCCCGCCAAGTCCTACCATTCTTGACCTACCCAGCCTCCCCCACACCTGACAGCTTGGCAAAATCTGCCATATTTGCTCCCTGCACGTTCCTACAACCTGCCGATGTCTTAGTTTGGTCCTTAACATGTCTCTCTTATTCCATGGCACTAATTAAGAGTGCATCGTTGATTTCAGGGGTCTTTGTGGAGAGAGAAACTAAAACAAAACATCAAACCACACAAGAAAATAAGACAACAACAAAAAATCCAAACATTTTAGTAAAATATGAACTGTGACAGAAAAAAGCTGAGGGAGGTCAGAAAGGAACACGATTAACATCCTACCGAAAAGCAAGGGGGACATAACGATCTGACAGCTGAGTGTGGTGACACAGGCCTGTAATCCCTCCCCTGGGGAAGCTGCGGCAGGAGCATCACTGAAAATTTCAGGCCAGTCTGGGCTACAAAATGAGTTCAAGATCAGCCTGAACTACACAGTGAAATACTCCATCTCAAAAAGAGTTGATAAAATATTTGGACTAAGGCAATGAGATCAAGAAATAATATGTACAAATGAAATTATTCATTCAAAACTCTGAAGTTTTTGTCCTCTGTTAGATTCCTTCCTGTGAAGGCCTTTGCCTCACCCTCCACAACAGAAGCATCTAAAGGAAGAAAGGTTCCCAAGGACCCCAGGCCTTACGAACAAAGGCAAGGGTGGGGTCCAGCCCCATCTGGGAGTCCGGCCCACACTATCCCTGTGGACCTGAGTTAGAGAAGCTGGTACTTGGCACGGGAGCCCAAGAGCCGGGCGCCTAGCAGTGAGTAGGTTGGGCTGGAGTGGGAGTAGAAGTGAGGAGGAGGAGGAGGAGGAGGAGGAGTGCTGCAGGAATGCAGTTGTTTGGAAGACTGACAGGGCCATGCCCAGCCTTCCCTCTCAGCAGCCCCTCTAAGACAAAGCCTCTCACTAGTCTGACTCTATGTCTCTGTCTCTTCTCCCTCCCCTCCCCTCTCCTTTCCTCTTCCTCTCCTCTCACTTTTCTCTCTTGGCTTTGTACAATGACATACTGGGTATGGCACCTGGGGTCTTCACACTGAGCTATATCCCCATTCCTCTTTAAAACAAAACAGTTACTTTGCGACACGGTCTCACTAAGTCTCTAAGTTGCCCAGGCTCAGCTTGAGCTTGCAATCCTCCTGCCTCAGCCTTCCAGCATGCTGCAAGGGATCACTGCTGCACACAGCTAACAGCACCCACTTTTCTGTGCATGTGAATATCCAAGTGACCCTGCAACAGGAAAGGTGTCCTGCACCTCAACTTTTATACCAGGAAGCACTCTCAGGCCAAGGTGAAGGGGAGGGGTAGGTTACATCAGTGCAGCCCTGGCACCAGCCCTGTTCCCAACCCCACCATCCGGGATGAGCCAAAAGCCTCCCCAGGCTACTGCCCTCTCCACTGGCTACAGAGCAACAATCAGGAGTGGGCAGCACTGGGCAGCTGGTCATGGAAGAACCCTTGGCATCTTCAGCCTGCTAGGTGGAAAGCGGGTCAGGAAGGAGCTAGGCCTGAGGGAAGAGACCTCAGTAGAGCTGGATGGAGGGCCAGGCCAGGCAGGGCCAGAAAGTTTAAATGCACAGGCGTGGCAAGAAAACGACCTGCAGGGGCAAGGTGTGCTACCCAATAAAAGGTTTCCAAGAACTGAAGCACATAGTAGTGACAAACAATACAATATAAAATCAAACTGCTTACAATTGGACCTCGGCCACACCCAGTTCCCAATAGCAAGCTACCTATAATGCTAGGATCCTTCTAGGTCTCAAAACCGTGGCCAGTAATTTCCCAACCCCTTGCTTTTGTCCACAGCTTCCACCTGGACAATGGCGTTTTCAACAGCAGCTAACGTTAGAAAACTCAGCAGGTGTCAGGTATAGTGCTTGCATCACTTAATGCTTCTGGCCACCCTGAGGTACGCTTTCCCTAATTTTACACACAAGTTAAGAACAGCTCAGAAAGGTCATGTGACATGTTAGTACGTGGCAGAGCCTGGAGTCAAGCCCAGGTGTCTGGTTACAGAGCCTCAGCTTGTAACTGCTGCACTGTCTACAATATGAAGGCTCTCTGCGCTGGGCTCTGGGCTTACTATAAGGAGCAGAGAAAAAACCATGCTTTGAGGCTTTTACAAAGACACTGTGGTGGCTTTTGGGATAGCTCAGTGGCTTTAGCCCCTGTATGGGCAATCCCAGCCAGGCATATGGGTCAGTGGTTCGATCCCCACAACCACTGTTAAGGCAGCCTGAGCCAGCCAAAACAAATAAAAACACTGTACTTGCTGGAGACGTAACATGCTCTAGTATACTCAAGGCCCTTGGTTCAACCCCCAGTACTTACCAAAATAAATAAACAGACTGTATGTTTGCGTATGCCAGGTGCCCTGACCCACTCCTGAAGCTCCAGCTATATGAGAGGTTGAGGAGGAAGGACCACGTGCTCGAGTCTAACCTGGGCAACTTGGCAAAATTGTTTTAAAAAAATTATAAAGCCTGGGGATGTGGCTTAGTGACAGAGGCCCTAGCTTTGATCCCCATACCACAAAAAAGAAAAAAGTTCATAGTGCAGCGGAGACCTCGGCCACTCTGCAGAAGCCTGAAGCAGGTGAGTGAAGCGCAAAGACAGGCAGGGGAAGACTGCAAATTACACCACAACTGCACGCCACTGGAAGCCGCCCTCTTTGGGCCTATTTAACCGTCTAAACAACCAGGTGACTGTGGAGACTCCAGACAGATAACGTACACTCTGGAGCCAGACTGGTATGCGGGATGATAGCAGCGGACGCCAGGTCCACACCCTGACCACGAGGACAAAGAAGAAGAGAACAACCCAGCCCAGGAGAGGCGTGAGGAGGTAGGCGGAAAGCAGGAAAGCAGCCGATCCCGGGGGCGGGCTCAGACCCACCTACGCCGAGGTATGCCCTCCCCGACAAGAAGCCCTGGCTCCTGACTAAAGGTCCTGTGGGGGCACGTGGCGCTTCTGCGAGCTGCTCTGTAAGGAAGGGCGCCATCTGGAGGGTCGCATCTTTCGGGTTTCACCTTTTAGTTGGGAGTTCTGCGAATGTGCTCACCTGGATACACTGGTTGTTGCTGTCTGCTACCACTATACGTCCACTGCTAGCTGCGGACACCCCTTGCAAATTGGTGAATTCGCCCTTCTCCCTTCCACGACTGCCTGTGGGGAAAGGATAGGAGAGAAAAGAGCACTCATCTAGGTCTTTGGAAGTTTCCACACCTCCCTGTCCCACCCCCTGCCTCAGCCTGGCCCCGCCGGCTCCACCCTCTGCCATCCGCCATCTGTACCAACTCGGAAGACGAGCTCATCTTCGATGGGGTTTTCCTTCCGTTTGCCACCCGTGCTGTACATGGAACTGGGCCTGCGCACAGCCTTCTGGCGCACGTGACTACCCGGGCCGCCTGGGGACTTGACGCGACGCTTCACGTCGTCTGGGGAAGGTGGCAGGTCCCCGGGACGCAGGGCCCGAACCCGGAAGGGGCTGCCCCGCACCGGCTGTCCGTAGAGGAGCACAGAGAGGAGCAGCTCGCCCTCCGTGCGCGCCGTGTACACCAGCTCATAGGTGCCGTTCTTGTGGTCCACGACCGGCACCGGGAGGCGCGCACCATCGGGGGCAGTGATCTCGGCGCGCAGCTCGGCACTGCCCGTGCGCACCAGCCGTCCGTCCTTGTCTTTGGTAGTGACAGTGAGTGAGGCAGGCTGGCCCACCAGTGCCTGGCGCAGGCCCTCCCCGGTGGCCACTGTCTCGTGCGCAGTGGCGCTGGTGGTAAGCAGCGCACCCAAATTGAGCACCGACCGCCGCACCCCATCCACCTCAAGGACCAGTTCCAGCTGTGCGTTCTCATGCGGCCGTTCGGGGAAGGCCTGAGCTGCCAGGGCCGCCAGCCTCTCTCGCATGTGCTTCCGCACCAGCAGCACCTCGGGGGCCGAGCCCAGGCGCAGCGCCTGCTCCGCGAAGCTGCAGCTGCTGCCGATGTGTTCCTGCCCCTGGCGCAGTGTGTCTAACTGGGACTGCAACACCTGTGGAGTGGGGGACAGGTGGGTGGTAGCACTGGCACCCTGGGAGTCTCTGGGACGGCAGAGGAGCTTATAGAATGTGCTACTGCCGGGCACAGAAGAAACAGAAGGGTGGGGTGGGATGTGGACAAGGGTATGGATGCCAGTGGCCCGCAGGGGCCATGTCAGCAGGCAGAAAGAGGCTGGGGCAGCCGGTGAGCAGCCTCACCTTCTGTTTGGCTCCACAAATGTTCTCCAAGTCGCTGACCAGAGCCTGCTTGCGCTGCTGGAGCGCTTGCTCCAGGTCTTCGAAGGCTGCGCTGATCTGGGCCAGGGCCTCCGCCTTGCGCTCCTGCAGCTGCTGGCTGATGCCCCCCACGAGGGCAATGGCCGCAGAGAGCTGTGGCAGCCTGGGAAACGAAGCACCTCAGGCCATGGCAAAGCACCCTCCTCCCCGAGGACCCTGCCTGTTGCCCTCCAGGAGATTCTCCTACTTAAGACTCCTCCAAGGCTTGCAGTTCTGCGCTCCTGACTCCTCTCTCCCTCCGCAGGCCCCTGCCCTCCCTGCCGGGACCTCCCCATGCCTACCGGCCTCGCACAGCCTCGAGCTGGCGCTGCAGGGCCGCCTTGTGCTGCTCCACCACGTCCCGCAGCAGCACGGTGCCGTGCTCCCGGTGCTCTCCTGCGCGGCACTCACCACACATGGCAGTCTCACAGGCCTCGCAGTAAAACTCCATCGTCTGGCGGTACAAGGGGACTCCTGTGAGGCAACAGCCAGACTCTCCACTTCTCTGCCCCGGCCCTGCCCCTCTACCCTCCCTGTCCCCACCTTCCCAGTGCACCCCTACCTGGACCACTCATCCAGAGAAACACCTCTCTCCCCAGTCACTCGGCCCACCAGCGCCGCCCCTCCTCCTCCCACCCCAAGCCCTGGCCTCACTGGGCCTCGCTTGGGCCCACCTTGCCTTCATGGTTGGGGCAGGAGAGAGGGCGGCCAGCCACTGCACTGAGGGGGTGAGGGTCCTCAGGGTCGTGGGCCCCATCGGGTGCCTGCTGCATGGCCTCCATGAGGCTGCTGATGAAGAAGTTGTTCTGTAGCGCCGAGACGCCCTGCTCCGGGAGGATGGACGTCTGCCGGCACACTGGACAGGACAGCGTCAGGCTCTGGGCGGGAATGTAGTTCTGGAGGCATCTGGCCAGAGAGGAGGAGTCAAAGCGAGAAGGGATGCAGCTGTGGCCATACGCTTCTACACCAACAGGTGTGGATGTCCTTTCACAGGTGCGTCTTGAGGCTTTACTCTGGTCAGACCTCTCAGGTTGACACAGAGCCCTCACCTCCCAGCAGGTGTGGAAGGAGCAGAAGCCCAGGCTTCTCTCCACATGTGCCCTCGTGATGTGCATAAACACGCTTGTCTTACGAGTGTCTATAAAACCTCAAGAATTTGTGCAGCTAGCCAAGTACCGTGGTGCACACCTACAATCCCAGCACTTACAGGGCTTACGCAGGAGGATTGCTGTGAATTCCGGGCCAGCCTGAGCAACTTAGTGAGGCAAAGGCCTGCCTGAACTATACAAAGAGAACCTGGCTCAAAAAAGGAAAAGAAGGGTAGGCGAGATAGCTCAGCACACTAAGTGCCTGCTTAGCCAGGCACTAGGACCAGGGTTTGATCCCTGGCACCACATACCATGCCGGCCCTGCCCCTGGGCATTCTGAGCCAGCTACCAAGTCTGGGCTTGGTGGTGCATGGCTGTACCAAATGAAGAAGAAAGAAGAAAGAAAAGATGCAACTGTCCTCCCTCCTTTTAACTCACTAAATATTTACTGACTGCCTCCTCTTGCCAAATTTGTGCCATGCTCTGGGGACAAAAAGATAAAACACAGTGACTGCTGGGTGTGGTGGCACAGGCCGAGAGTCCCAGTACTCAGGAGGCTGAGGCAGGAGAAGTGCTGCCAACCTGGGCTGCATAGTGAGTTAAAGACCAATCAGAAAGACAGAATTTTTTTTTAAAAAATGCTGTAATGATTAAGAGCCTGGGTTCTGGCCTGGCATGATGGCACAGTGGTCTAAAGCACCTGCTTAGGAAAGCTTGGGAGACTGCAGGGACCACAGTTCGATCTCCAGCACCACATGCTGTGGCAGCCCTGCTCTCAGGGCAGGCTGAGCCGGCCATAAAAATAAATTAACAAACAAACAAAAGTTCTGAAACAAGAAAAAAATAAAATAAAAAAAAAATTCTTTTTTTTTTTTTTTGTCTTTTGGAGGCAGGGTCTCACTATGCAGTTCAGGCTGGCCTTGAGCTCACTTTGGTAGCCCAGGCTGGTCTTGAACTCACACCAATCCTCCTGCCTCAGCCTCCCAAGTGCTGGGATTACAGGTGTGCACC